>OY740817.1:3894819-4094819 GCA_963514005.1 Raja brachyura
GTGTGGGTGTGTGTGTGTGTGCAGTGTGTGTGTGTGTGTGGGTGTGCAGTGTGTGTGTGTGTGTGTGTGTGTGTGTGTGTGTGTGTGTGTGTGTGTGTGTGTGTGTGTGTGTGTGTGTGTGTGCGTGTGCAGTGTGTGTGCGTGTGCAGTGTGTGTGCGTGTGCAGTGTGTGTGTGTGTGTGTGTGTGTGTGCGCGTGTGCATGTGTGCGTGCGTGTGCAGTGTGTGTGTGTGTGTGTGTGCGCGTGTGCATGTGTGCGTGTGTGCGTGCGTGTGCAGTGTGTGTGTGAGTGTGTGCAGTGTGTGTGTGTGTGTGTGCGTGTGCAGTGTGTGTGTGTGTGCAGTGTGTGTGTGTGTGTGTGTGTGTGTGCGTGTGCAGTGTGTGTGTGTGTGCAGTGTGCGTGTGGATGTGGTGGACTGGAACTCTGTGCTGCCCATTCTGCTGTAGAAGGTATTTAGACTATATTCAAGCCACAGAGGGAAACGTGACACTGAGAATTATGGATTCAGTAATTAATGGTGTGGTCATTTATTCCTGAGCACATTTCCATTGATGGTGCAGAACATAGGAACATACAACACAAGAACAGGCCCTGCAGCCCACAATGGTGGGCCGAAGGGCCTGTTTCTGCACTGTATCGCTAAAAGCCTTGCAGCGCAGTTGGGGATACGTCCCACCGCTAGTTTGCTTGTACTTGTTGGATGCTCAACATGGGAACGTTAAGTTTGCGTCTCCATTTCAGGAGTTAGGCTAGCCGCCAGCTTCTCTAAATCCGGCACGGTGGCGCAGCGGTAGAATCGCTGGCTCACGGCGCCAGAGAGACCCGGGTTCGATCCCGACCACGGGTGCTGCCTGTACGGAGTTTGTATGTTTTCTTCGAGATCTTCTGTGGAATTCTCTGCCTCAGAGGGCGGTGGAGGCCGGTTCTCTGGATGCTTTCAAGAGAGAGCTAGATAGGGCTCTTAAAAAATAGCGGAGTCAGGGGATATGGGGAGAAGGCAGGAACGGGGTACTGATTGGGGATGATCAGCCATGATCACATTGAATGGCGGTGCTGGCTCGAAGGGCCGAATGGTCTATTCCTGCACCTATTGTCGATTTCTTCGGTTTCCCCTCACACTCCAAAGACGTGCCGATTTGTAGGCTCGTTGGCTTGGTATAGATGTAAAATAGACCCTCGTGTGTGTAGGAGAGTGTTAATGTGCGGGGATCGCTGGTCGGCGCGGACTCGGTGGGCCTGTTTCCGCGCTGTGTCTTTAAACGAAATCCCAAAATGAGGGTCGAAGTAGTTCCAGTTTGGGTTAGCAGAGTCAGGAAGGGGCGAATGGCCATCGCCTAATCTGGGAATTTGTGTAGCGCCACGACGAAGATTAGCGATGCAGAGCGTATTTCTGGACCGTGTCACGCCAACGTTCTTCTGTCTCCATCAGGTGTCCGTGCTTGCCTTGGGGAACGCTTGGCCAAAATGGAGCTCTTCCTCTTCTTCACCTCGCTCCTCCAGCACTTGGAGTTCCGCTGGCCCGACCCAGCCACCTCGCCCAACCTGGAAGGCCTGTACAAAATCATGGTGGCACCCCACCCATACGAGATGCTCGTCAGACGCAGGGAGACCTCGGGCGACCCGTGACCTCCGTTAACGAGGCAGGGGCGGGAGAGTTGCAGACAGGACCAGGAACGACGAGGCGTTTATCTCATGGGTCCCATTATCACGAAACCTGCATTCGATCCCGACTGCGGGTGCTTGTCTGTACGTTCTCCCCGTCACCTGCCTCCACAGCCTTCTGATGCAAAGAAATTCCGCAGATTCACCACCCTCTGACTAAAGAAATCTTCCTAAAGGAACATCCTTTAATTCTGAGGCTACGACCTCTTGTCCTAGACTTTCCCACTAGTGGAAACATCCTCTCCATATCCACTCGATCCAAGCCTTTCACTGTTCGGATCTCTGGTTTCCTCCCACACTCTAAAGACATACAGGTTCTTAGGTTAGTCTGAAGAAGGGTTTCGGCCCGAAACGTTGCCTATCTCCTTCGCTCCATAGATGCTGCTGCACCCGCTGAGTTTCTCCAGCATCTTGTGTACCCCAGGTTCTTAGGTTAATTGGCTTGGTATAAATGTAAATAGTTTATAGGATAGTGTGCAGGGATCGCTGGTCAGCATGCACTCGGTGGGCCGAAGGGCCTGTTTCCACGCTGTGTCTTTAAACTGAATTAAACAGAAAGCAAAGAATGACCGAGCTACATTGGGAGAATAGCCGGCCATGCAGCCCTTCTAGTCTGTACTAGCCTCTGCACATCAGAACCTCCCTTCCATATGATGTGGATAAGTGATGGATACAAGGAACTGCAGACGCTGGTTTACAAAAAAAAGTCAAAGTGCTGGAGTAACTCAGCATGTCAAGCAGTATCTCGCTCTAGGGGCTAGCAGAATCAGGAGATATGGGGAGAAGGCAGGCACGGGTTACTGATTGTGGATGATCAGCCATGATCACAATGAATGGCGGTGCTGGCTCGAAGGGCAGAATGGCCTACTCCTGCAGCTATTGTCTATGTTTCTATCTCTGGAGAATGTGAATAGGTGATGTTTTGGGTCGGGACCTTTTAGTTTAGGTTAGACATACAGCGCAGAAACAGGCCATTCGGCCCACCGAGTCCGCGCCGACCAGCGATCCCCACACACTAACACTATCCTACACACACTGGGTACAATTTATACATTTAAACCAAGCCAATTAATCTACAAACATGTACGTCATTGGAGTGCGGGAGGAGACCGAAGATCTCGGAGAAAACCCACGCAGGTCACGGGGAGAACGTGCAAACTCCGTACAGACAGCACCCGTAGTCGGGATCGAACCTGGGTCTCTGGCGCTGTGAGGCAGCAACTCTACCGCTGCACCACCTGTTTCCTTTCTTCAGACCGATTGTGGTAGGGTGGGGGTGAAAGAGGGGATAGTAATGTGAACGAATGGCCTTAATCCTGCCCCTCCCCTCTCCCAGCTTTCACCATCGCTCACACCCCTACAATCAGTCTGAAGAAGATCCCAAACCCAAAACCATGTTCTCCTCAGATGCTGCCCGACCCACTGAGTTACTCCAGCATCTTGTGCCTCATTTGCCAAGTGTTGATCTTGATATGCTGGTCGGCACAGACATTTTGGGCCGAAGGGCCTTTTTTGAGCCGTGCTGCTGCATGTTCTGTGCGTATGTGAGTTTTCAAAGGGAGATATACTCAGAAATGAAATTACTACAATATTAATTGCTGTATCCATAACTCACTGTATAACGTTTCCCCCTGCTGTTTGACGATAGTCAAAGTACCTTCTACAGCAGAATGAATATAACTCCTCTCGATAATTAAAACTCACCAAAATCTTACCGATACAATTAATATCCAACTCTTTAAAACAGAATCAATGCGAATAAATAGTTCCAAATACCTTGCATCATTAAGAGTTGTTTCAGATCATTGTCCTGCAGGTCTAATCTAGCGGTAATTGGTTGCTCTTAAGGGCCTGTCCCACCAGCATGCAACTCTATGCGATGAGCGCGACCTAACGTGGTCGCTTGAGCCGTCCGGCGTCGCGGGGCCGGTCCCACTTCGATCGCCGGAGCCGTGCGGAATTGTGCGGAGTTCGTCCCGACATCGCGCGGGGCTCCGAAAAACTATGTTCAAAAATTCCGCGCGGCCACGGCTTGTCGGCTCGCAGTCACCTCGACACATTACACACCGCCTCGACGTCGTGCCTCCGTGACACTCTCTGTAGGTGCCTCCGTGACCCTCTATGTGTGTGGCTCCGTGGCCCTCTGTGTGTGTGCCTCTGTGCCCCTCTCTGTGTGTCCCTCTCTGTCCTGGTGAACTTACCTTTAAGACTTCGTTCCAAGTTCGCCTCACTTTGCGCCGCGTTGTGCCACTCACCCGACCTCCGCGCGGCCTTCGCTGCCGGTTTGGTCGCGCTTGCCACATGCAGGCGCATGCTGGTGGGAACGGCCCTGTGCAGGGGATCACCCGACCTCCGCGCGGCCCCCGCTTCTAGTTTGATCGCGCTCATCGCATGGAGTCGGATGCTGGTAGGACTGGCCCTTTATAGTGTGGCACAGTGGCTCATCGGTAGAGTTGCTGCCTTACAGCGCCAGAGACCCTGGTTCAATCCAGTGCAGTTTATTGTCACGTGTACCGAGGTACAGTGAAAAGCCTTTGTTGCGTGCTAACCAGTCAGCGGGAAAACAATACATGATTACAATTGAGCCATTTACAGTGTATAGACACGATAAGGGAATAACGTTTAGTGCAAGGTGAAGCCAGCAAAGTCCGATCGAGGATAGTCCGCAGGTCACCAAAGAGGTAGATGGTAGTTCAGGAATGCTCTCTGGTTGTGGTAGGATGGCTGATAACAGCTGGGAAGAAACTGTCCCTGAATCTGGAGGTGTGTGCTTTCGTTTTCACACTTCTGTACCTCTTGCCCGATGGGAGAGAGGAGACGAGGGAGTGGCCGGGGTGAGACTGGTCCTTGATGATGCTGCTGGCCTTGGCAAGGCAGCGTGAGGTGTAGATGGAGCCAATGGAAGGGAGATAGTCACAAAATGCTGTAGTAACTCAGCGCGTGAGGCTGCATCTATGGGGAGAAGGAATGGGCGACATTTCGGGTCGAGACCCTCCTTCAGACTACAGACTTCAGAAGGAAGGTCTCGACCTGAATTGTCACCCATTCCTTCTCTCCATGGATGCTGCCGCACCTGCTGAGTTACTCCAGCATTTTGTGTCTGGCAAACGTGACGTTATCCACCTGTTCAGCATCCAGCGGCTACTGGTAATTTTCGGTGTAAAGCAGCATGTGCAGTTCCTTCCTTGCATACTCTCATATTTTGCTTGGGCAACTTACAACCCAGCAGGATTAATATATGAATATGAATATCTAACTTCAAGTAACCCCGGCATTCCCTCTCTCTCCATCCCTCCCCCACCTAAGTCGCACCAGCTTCTTGTTCTCACCCAGCAAACAGCCAATTGCCTGATTCCTTTATCATCGCTACTTTTTTGCATATCTTTCATTCATTTGTTCTATATCTCTCTCGACGTCACCGTCTATATCTCTCATTTTCCCTTCCACTGACTCTCAGTCTGAAGAAGGGTCTCGACCCGAAACGTCTCCCAGAGATGCTGCCCGTCCCGCTGAGTTACTCCATGTTTTTGTGTCTATCCACATGCGAACAATGGTAGAAGACTTTAGAGATCCAGAGTGGAAACAGGCCCTTCGGCCCACCAAGTCCGTGCTGACCAGCAATCACTCCGTACATTAACACTATCCTACATACACTAGGGACAATTTACAATTTTTTTTTAACCGAAAAAGAAATTTCTCACAGAGAGAACATGTTCCCGATGTTGGGGGAGTCCAGAACCAGGGGCCACAGTTTAAGAATAAGGGGTCAGCAATTTAGAACGGAGAAGAGGAAACATTTTTTCTCACAGAGAGTGGCGAGTCTGTGGAATTCTCTGCCTCAGAGGGCGTTGGAGGCGGGTTCTCTGGATGCTTTCAAGAGAGAGCTGGATAGGGATAGTGGAATCAAGGGATATGGGGAGAAGGCAGGAACGGGGTACTGATTGGGGATGATCAGCCATGATCACATTGAATGGCGGTGCTGGCTCGAAGGGCCGTATGGTCTACTCCTGCACCTATTGTCTATTGAAGTCAATTAACCTACAAACCTGCACGTCTTTGGAGTGTGGGAGGAAACCGGCGCACCCGGGGAAAACCCACGCGGGTCACTGCGAGAACGTGCAAACTCCGTACAGACAGCACCAGTGGTCAGGATTGAACCTGGGTCTCTGGCGCTGTGAGGCAGCGATTCTACCCGCAGTGCCACCATGCCTTCTAGTTCAACGCTCCTATGCTCATCTCCGGCCCCTTATCCTGGGACGTAGCTCCCTCTGCTGGCAGAGGCTGGGGTGGGAATGCTCTCTCTCCATCGACCAGCGTCCCACCTCTATCTCCCTCCCCCCCCCCCCCCCCCCCACCCTCCCCTCCCAATGGATGCCCTGCAGAGAAACGAGACACGTGTAGGAAGGAACTGCAGATGCTGGTTTACACCGAAGATAGACACAAAATGCTGGAGTAACTCAGCGGGACAGGCAGCATCTCTGGAGAGAAGGAATAGGCAATGGTCTGAAGAAGTCTCGACCCAAAACGTCTCCCAGCTAAGTTACTCCAGCATTTTGTGTCTGAGAAACGAGAGGCTCCAGATATTGTGGGCCGAAGGGCCTATTCCTATTCTGAAGAAGGGTCTCGACCCGAAACGTTGCCTATCTCCTTCGCTCCTTAGATGCTGCTGCACCCGCTGAGTTTCTCCAGCTTTTTGTGTAACCCTCGATTCTCCAGCATCTGCAGTCCCTTCTGTAACACTATTCCTATTCTATGTTGCCTAGTACTATGTATGCACAGTGTTTCAGTGTTGTTTGTGAGCAAACTGTCTACGAGTGATCGCTGGTCAATAGGTGCAGGAGTAGGCCATTCGGCCCTTCGAGCCAGCACCGCCATTCAATGTGATCATGGCTGATCATCCCCAATCAGTACCCCGTTCCTGCCTTCTCCCCATATCCCCCGACTCCGCTATTTTTAAGAGCCCTATCTAGCTCTCTTGGTCGGAGTGGACTCGGTGGGCCACCCGTCTGTAAACTAAACTACCTCTCAGTCGGAAGAAGGGTCTCGACCCGAAACGTCGCCTATTCTCTCCAGAGATGCCCTTGACCCACTGAGTTACTCCAGCTTTTTGCGTATATATTCGGCAAAAGGCATTAACGCTTTGTGTCGTAAGGAACTGCAGGTTCCGGTTTAAACTACAAAGTGCTGGAGCAACTCAGTGATTAAGAAAGAACTGCAGATGCTGGAAAAATCGAAGGTAGACAAAAATGCTGGAGAAACTCAGCGGGTGAGGCAGCATCTATGGAGCGAAGGAAATAGGTGGCGTTTTGGGTCGAGACTGTTCAGCGGGTCAGGCAGCATTTCTGGAGAAAAGGAATGGGTGGCGTTTCGGTTCGAGAACCTTCTTCAGGTCCGATTCAATTGACACATGGATACAGGTGAGGGTTTTTTTTTGATCGGCAGATGTTTGGCCGAAAGGTCGAGACCCTACTTCAGACTAAGAGTCAGAGGAAGGGTCTCGACCCACAAAGTCACCTATTCCTTTTCACCACCTTGTTCATTTATCCTTTCAAATCAAAACATCTGTGATTGATGACGATTTGGATGTCGGACTTTAGGAAGCCTTCAGGCTCAATTCCACAAAGAAAAGATTGGTCCACACGGAAACAGGCCATTCGGCCCACCGTGTTCACGCTGACCATCGATCACCTGCTCACACTAGTTCTGTGTGATCATAGAATAGAATCATAGAAAATAGGTGCAGGAGTAGGCCATTCGGCCCTTCGAGCCTTCAATGTGATCATGGCTGATCATCCAACTCAGTATCCTGTACATACCTTCTCTCCATACCCCCTGCTGATCCCTTTAGCCACAAGAGCCACATCTAACTCCCTCTTAAATATAGCCAATGAACTGGCCGCAACTACGTTGGCCTCAACTAATCCCACTTTCTCTCCACTCCCTCCACACTAAGGGGAAATTTACAGATGGGCCAATTAGCCTACAAACCCTCATGTCTTTGGGGTGCGGGAGGAAACCCACGCGGTCACTGGGAGGACGTGCAAACTCCATATAGACAGCACCCGAAGTCGGGATCGAACCCGGGTCTCCGGCGCCGTGAGGCAGCGGCTCTACCCGCTGAGCCACCGTGCCGAATAGCGGAGTGAATCAGATGTCCTTTTGTAGTCAGGCCTACATGACCACTCCTGCACGCCGTGTTATTTAAACAATAGACCTACCCACCGACATTAAACAAACACACATACTCACTCCGCACACCCACAAGACCAACATCGAGAAAGAGTGAGGTTTTTTTTTAAATTAAAAATATTTTTCCAGAAATATTTGAGGGCAAACTTGAAAGCAGCAAGCTTGTTGTTGTGCAGTGCGTGCGGCAGTGAGGCTCCTAAACAGTGCTCTCACCATCAATAACCTCAACATCGTAACTCATCCCCCACTCTGTGTGTAGAGGTAGGGGCAAGGGACCTCGTGCAAAAGTCTAGTTTAGCGATACAGCGCGGAAACAGGCCCTTCGTCCCACTGAGTCAGCGCCGACCAGCGATCCCCGCACACTAACAATATCCTGCTCACTCGAGGGACAATTGACACATACACCAAGCCAATTGACCGACAAATCGGCACGTCTTTGGCCCGTGGGAGTAAACCGAAGACCACAGAGAAAATTCTTGATCAGTGCGGGTGTCAGAGGTTACGGGGAGAAGGCAGGAGAATGTGGTTAGGAGGGAGAGATAGATTGAACAGCGAGTAGACTTGGTGGGCCAAATTGCCTAATTCTACTCCTATCACATGACCCGAGTCTCTGTCGCTGTGAGGCAGCAACTCTACCGCTGCGCCACCGTGCCACCCTGCCATAAAGGCCATGCAACAACATGAGAAAATCTAACACACTTAAAAAAAAAAAAAAAAATCCTTCTTCACAATATTTCCGTCAAGCAACTCATCGGTGTGTCGTGCCGTTTATTGTCTTTGCTCCCAGTCGAATTGCGTTCGTTTGTAAGACAAGATGTGGAGAACATCAATTCTCCACCTTGGTTATAGACAATTCTTTATTTTTTCCTTCTCAATTTTATTTTTTGCGCCGTTGACTTGCAAAGGTCCTTGACCCAAAGTGCTTTCACAAAGTGCAGAGTTGGCAGTGGTGACCTCAGCCCCGAGCCACAGAGCTCCAAGGGCACCAAGGGGTATCTGGGTAAAGCTGACAGTGGATCGACTTGAACCTGCGAAAGACGGACACAAACGTCAGTTCTTTGAAGATCGACACAAACGTCGAGCGGGCAAGATCACCTCCGACCCCTCTCACCCTGGCCACAAACTCTTTGAATCACTTCCCTCTGGAAGGCGACTCCGGACTGTCAAAACTGCCACAGCCAGACATAAAAACAGTTTTTATCCACAAGTAGTTGCTCTACTCAACAGCCAAAAACCTGTAGCTTCCCTTTGATCTGGTATTTTGTTGGTTCACGTGCTTGATCAATGGTGTTTTATCATTAATGTTTTATTATTATTAATGTTTAATGTTTTCTGAGTCATTCGTAACTGTTACTGTATGTCATGTTGTAACTTGTGGGCGGAGCACCAAGGCAAATTCCTTGTATGTGAATACTTGGCCAATAAACTTACTTAAAAGACGGAGCAACTCAGCGGGACCGGCAGCATCATTGGGGAGAAGGATTGGGTGACGTTTCGGGTCGAGACCCTTCTTCAGACTGGTTAAGGGATGATAGGAAACGAGAGATATAGACGATGATGTAGAGAGATAAAGAACAATGAATGAAAGATGTGCAAAAAAAAACTGATGATGATGAAAACAGGCCATTGTTAGCTGTTTGCTAGGTGTGAACGAGAAGCTGGTGCAACCTGGGTGGGGGAGGGATGGAGAGAGAGGGAATGCCGGGGTTACTTGAAGTTTGAGAAATCAATATTCATGCCACTGCTGTGGTGTAAGTTGCCCAAGTGACCCGAAGCGTCACCCATTCCTTCCCTCCAGAGATGCTGCCTGTCCCGCTGAGTTACTCCAGCTTTGTGTGTCTATCTCCAGTTTAAACCAGCGTCTGCAGTTCCTTCCTACACACAGTTTTTTTCACTGCAGCGTTATATAGATTTATGATTCATCTTTCTTCCTCATTTCATCATTTCCTGCCACCGCCAACAAAACAATGAACTGGTTCTGCAGTGTTCTGGTGAGATAAATCGCTTTTCAATCATTTCCGTGGAGTTTGAGTCCAAACCATTCTGGCCTGCATCAACCCAGCTAAACAGCGCGAAGGAAGCAACTGCATATGCTGGTTTAACATACAAAAAAGCTGGAGTAACTCCGCCGAACAGGCAGCGCCTCTGCAGAGAAGGAATGGGTGATGTTTCAGGTCGAGGTCTGACGAAGGGTCTCGACCCGAAACGTCACCCATTCCTTATCTCCAGAGATGCTGCCTGTTCCGCAGAGTTACTGCAGCATTTTGCGCAGATCTCCAGCTAAACAATGCAGTGACATAGAAACATAGCAAATATCTGCAGGCAAATCCGATGCTGGGTTGGGTGAGGTGGGTCGGGGGGGGGGGGGGGGGGGGGGGCGAGGGACAAGGTATATCTCCAATTTTCTTTTTACTTATTTTTTATTTCTATATCTTTCTGCTACACTGCTTTGGTAGTTTTGGGGATTTAGAAACATAGAAACATAGAAACATAGAAAATAGGTGCAGGAGTAGGCCATTCGGCCCTTCGAGCCTGCACCGCCATTCAATATGATCATGGATGATCATCTAACTCAGTATCCCGTACCTGCCTTCTCTCCATACCCCCTGATCCCTTCAGCCACAAGGGCCACATCTAACGACCTCTAAAATATAGCAAATGAACTGGCCTCAACTACCTTCTGTGGCAGAGGATTCCAGAGATTCACCACTCTCTGTGTGAAAAATGATTTTCTCATCTTGGTCCTAAGAGACTTCCCCCTTATCATTAAACTGTGACCCCTTGTTCTGGACCTCCACAACATCGGGAACAATCTTCCAGCATCTAGCCTGTCCAACCCTTTAGGAATTTTGAACGTTTCTATAAGATCCCCCCTCAATCTTCTAAATTCCAGCGAGTACAAGCCGAGTCTATCCAGTCTTTCTTCACACGAAAGTCCTGACATCCCAGGAATCAGTCTGGTGAACCTTCTTTGTGCTCCCTCTATGGCAAGAATGTCTTTCCTCAGATTAGGAGACCAGATTAGGAGATTGTCTTCACTCTCCAATATTCGGTGTCCAATTTTCCTGAAGTTAGTTGTGGCTAGTCGAAGCTGGTCTTCAACATAGTCGAAGGAGGTTGAAGGAGGTCTTCAACATGTCATTTTTTCAAACTCTTCTAAACTCACCAATTAGGTGGCCCAAGTGGCACAGCCCCTGAAGGCAGTCACAAAGTGCTGGAGTAACTCAGCGGGTCAGGGAGTCTTTGGAGGAGGAATAGGGTCGAGAAGTTAGTTGTGGCTAGTCAAAACCGTACACAAGTTTTGGATCGAGACGTCTGAAGGAGGAAGGGTCTCGACCCGAAACGTCACCCATTCCTTATCCCCAGAGATGTTGCCTGCTCCGGTGAGTTACTCCAGCATTTTGTGTAGATCTCCAGCTAAGCGATGGACTCTGGATGCAGTGACTTGGTGAGGCCCCGCTCTGTACTGTGCACTGCGAGCCTGTTGAAGGACTGCTGTGAATCTTCGAGTCCCCAGTCTATTTCTGTGACAATAGGTCACCTCTCATTAATCTGAGAGTTGGCTTACAACCAAACCAATTCCTTCCAGGGCACAATGGGTTAAAATGAACTCACCTCGAAGGGTCTTCTTCGAATGAAAATGCTCCCTTTAGCTCAACTATATTCCTCTTGTTCTCGAACGTTCCGTAACTTAAAGTGACCTGGAAAAGGAATATCACAACTTCAATGTTATATCATAACATAGAAACATAGAAAATAGATGTTAAAGAAGGAACTGCAGATGCTGGAGAATCGAGGGTACACAAAAAGCTGGAGGAACTCAGCGGATGCTGCTGCACCCGCTGAGTTTCTCCAGCTTTTTGTGTAACATAGAAAATAGGTGCAGGAGGAGGCCATTCGGCCCTTCGAGCCAGCACCGCCATTCATTGCGATCATGGCTGATCGTCCCCTATCAACAACCCGTGCCTGCCTTCTCCCCATATCCCTTGACTCCACTAGCCCCTAGAGCTCTATCTGACTCTCTCTTAAATCCATCCAGTGACTTGGCCTCCACTGCCCTCTGTGGCAGGGAATTCCATAAATTCACGACTCTCTGGGTGAAAACGTTTTTTTCACCTCAGTCTTAAATGACCTCCCCTTTATTCTAAGACTGTGGCCCCTGGTTCTGGACTCGCCCAACATTGGGAGCATTTTTCCTGCATCTAGCTTGTCCAGTTCTTTTATAATTTTATATGTTTCTATTTATTTTTCTATATCACTATCACTAAGAACGACGCTAAACTGCATTTCGTTGTACCTATACTTGTATTTGTGCAATGACATTAAACTTGAATTGAATTGAATTGAATTGAATTGAAGATCCCCCCTCATCCTTCTAAACTCCAGTGAATACAAGCCTAGTCTAGTCTAGTCTTTTCAATCTTTCCTCATATGACAGTCCCGCCATCCCAGGGATTAATCTCGGATCTAAACATTTAGACCTTAGAGACACAGCACAGAGGCCCTTCAGCCCATCGAGTCCGCACTGACCAGCAATCACCCTCTGCACTAGCACTATCCTACAGACAATTTACAACTCAGCCAAGCCAATTAACCTACAAACCCGTATGTCTTTAGAGTGTGGGAGGAAACCAGAGTACCCGGAGAAAACCCACGCAGGTCACGGGGAGAACGTACAAACTACATACAGACAGCACCCGTAGTCAGGATCGAACTGGAATCTGTGGAGCTGTGAGGCAGCAACTCAACCGCTGCGCCACCGTACCGCCCCTGTACCACCGAACCACACCCCCCCCCGAGGTTTATGTAGTTCGGAGCCTATTTGGAAACTGAACCTTTCCAAATCAGGAACACACTGTGTGGGCCGAAGGGCCTGTTTCTGTGCTATCTGTCTACATGAGTGTCCATCGCAGTGTTAGACAATAGACAATAGGTGCAGGAGTAGGCCATTCGGCCCTTTGAGCCAGCACCGCCATTCAACGTGATCATGGCTGATCATCCCCAATCAGTACCCCGTTCCTGCCTTCTCCCCATATCCCTTGACTCCGCGATCTTTAAGAGCTCAATCTAACTCTCTCTTGAAAGCATCAAGAGAATCAGCCTCCACTGCCTTCTGAGGCAGAGAATTCCACAGATTCAGAACTCTCTGGGTGAAAACGTTTTTCCTCGTCTCTGTTCTAAATGGCCAACGCCTTATTCTTAAACCGTGGCCCCTGGTTCTGGACTCCCCCAACATCGGGAACATGTTTCCTGCATCTAGTGTGACCAATCCCTTAATAATCTTATGTTTCAATAAGATGCCCTCTCATCCTTCTAAATTCAAGCCAGCACCGCCATTCAATGTGATCATGGCTGATCATCCCCAATCAGTACCCCGTTCCTGCCTTCTCCCCATATCCCTTGATTCCACTATCTTTAAGAGCCCTATCTAGCTCTCTTGAAAGTATCCAGAGAACCGGCCTCCGAGGCCGAGAATTCCACAGACTGGCTGTGGTTAGCATGAGGCAGTGAACGGTGACCAGGGCTACACCCACCTGGCTTGGAATCTGGGCCCTTGATACCAGCTGCAGGTTCTCCAAGTGAGAGTGGAAGAGGGGGCTTCGAACGAGCTTCACCCCCAGCACCGCCTCCACGATGTAGCCGATCGTGCAATCATCCGGGAGACGTATTCTCTCCGCCGTGCGCATGAAACGCCCCTCGCTGAACGGAAGAGAAAACGCAATTCATCAGCAAAACAGGAACAATCAGTAGCGTTTCATGGGTGCGGCACAGCTATGGTCGACACAAAGTGCTGGAGTAACTCAGCAGGACAGGCAGCATCTCTGGAGAGAAGAAATGGGTGACGTTTGATCTTGAGAAAAGTACAAAGTCCTGGAGGATCTGAGAGACACACAGGAACTGCAGGTGCTGGGATTTTCTTGAGAAAAGTACAAAGTCCTGGAGGATCTGAGAGACACACAGGAACTGCAGGTGCTGGGGTCTTGAGAAAATAGACAATAGACAATAGGTGCAGGAGTAGGCCATTTGGCCTTCGAGCCAGCACCGCCATTCACTGTGATCATGGCTGATCATCCCCAATCAGTACCCCGCTCCTGCCTTCTCTCCATATTCCCCGACTCCGCTATCTTTAAGAACCCTATCTAGCTCTCCCTTGAAAGTATCCAGAGAACCGGCCTCCACCGTCCTCCGAGGCAGAGAATTCCACAGACTCACCACTCTCTGGGTGAAAAAGTGTTTCCTCATCTCCGTTCCAAATGGCTTAAACCAAATGGCTTCAACTAAATAATTCTTAAACTGTGGCCCCTGGTTCTGAACTCCCCCAACATCGGGAACACGTTTCCTGCCTCTAGCGCGTCCAAACCCTTAATAATCTTAATGTTTAAGAAGGAACTGCAGATGCTGGAAAATCGAAGGTAGGCAAAAATGCTGGAGAAACTCAGCGGGTGAGGCAGCATCTATGGAGCGAAGGAAATAGGCGACGTTTCGGGTCGAGATCCTTCTTTAGATTTCCGCCCACTTTAATAATCTTATGTGTTTCAATAAGATCCCCTCTCATCCTTCTAAATTCCAGAAGGAAATGGCTGTCCCGCTGAGTTACTCCAGCATTTTGTGTCTACCTTCGGTGTAAACCAGCATCTGCCGTTCATTCCTGCCCATAAACTAAATATAAGTGTGGGAGGAAACCAAAGATCTCGGAGAAAACCCATACAGGCAGGGGAGAAGGTACAAACGTCAACGGGAGAAGGTACAAACCCCATACAGACAGCACCCGTGATCAAGATCTAACCCGGGTCTGTGGCTCTGCAAGGCCATATCCCTACCACTATCAAACCGCCCCTAGTTTGCAGGGCGTGCATGCAGAAGGGTGATAGCATCGGACTAGTGAGAATGGACGTAGGAAGGAACTGTAGATGCAGGTTCGCACTGAAGATAGACACCAAAACCTGGGGTAACTCAGCGGGTCAGGCAGCATCTCTGGATAGAAGGAATGGGTGACGTTTCAGGTCGAGACCCTTCCTCAGACTGTGTAGGGAGAGATAGATCAGCCACGAATGAATGGCGGAGAAAATTTGATGGGCCGAATGGCCTAATTCTACTCCGATTCCTTATGACCTTATGAATGGGTGATTGATGGTCGGCAGGGGCTCGGTGGGCCGAAGGGCCTGTTTCTGCACTGTATCTCTAAACTAAACTAAACCCTCCTGCAACAATGGGATCCTACCTTGCCCACGGCACCATCTTCAGCGCCAATCCACGGTTGATGCAGAACCCAGCGCCTCCAGTGGCAAACCAAAAAAACACTGATTTCTGTAAAAAAAACAAAATAGACAATAGACAATAGGTGCAGGAGTAGGCCATTCGGACTTTCGAGCCAGCACCGCCATTCAATGTGATCATGGCTGAACATCCCCAATCAGTTCCCCGTTCCTGCCTTCTCCCCATATCTCCTGACTCCGCTATCTTTAAGAGCCTTATCTAGCTCTCTCTTGAAAGCATCCAGAGAACCTGCCTCCACCGCCCTCCGAGGCAGAGAATTCCACAGACTCACCACTCTCTGTGAGGAAAAGTGTTTCCTCGTCTCCGATCTAAATGGCTTACCCCTTATTCTTAAACTATGGCCCCTGGTTCTGGACTCCCCCAACATCGGGAACATGTTTCCTGCCTCTAGCGTGTCCAAACCCTTAACAATCTTATATGTTTCAATGAGATCCCCTCTCATCCTTCTAAACTCCAGAGGGTACAAGCCAAGCTGCTCCATTCCCTCAGCATATGACAGTCCCGCCATCCCGGGAATTAACCTTGTAAACCTACGCTGCACTCCCTCAATAGCAAGAATGTCCTTCCTCAAAATACAGTCAAATCTCTTTATAACAGACCATGGTGTCCACTATTGTCCATTGTCACCAAGTAAGGATTCATCATTGTGTAAGTAGGGCAGGATGGTGTAGCAGCGGTAGTTACTGCCTTATAACGCCAGATAACGTTATAACTGCCTTATAACGCCAGAGCTCCTCTTCTTTCGTGGGGCGTGCACAGCCTAAAGTTGTTGGACAACTTGAGGTTTCATCCTGCCTACGGGTGCTGTCTGAACTGAGCTTGCCACGTGACCAGGTGGGTTTTCTCCGGGTGCCCCGGTTTCCTCCCACATTCCAATGACGTGCAGCCTTCTAGGCTAATTGGCTTGGGTAAAAACTGTGTGTCGGACAGTGCTAGTCGGCGCGGACTAGGTGGGCCGAAGGGCCTGTTTCCATGCTGTATCTGTAAACTTTACCTAAAATAAATGTACATTTTCACACCTCTAGTTTCCCTCTTCCCCCTGACCCTCGGTCTGCAGAAGGGTCTCGACCCAAAACGTCACCCATTCCTTCTCTCCAGTGATGATGCAGCCTGTCCCGCTGAGTTACTCCAGCATTTTGTGTCTATCTTCGATGTAAACCAGCATCTGCGGTTCCTTCCTGCACACAAACTAAAGAAGGGTGGCGGCCTGAAACATCACAGCAGTAGAGTTGCTGCCTTGCACTGCTTGCAGCGCCAGAGACCCGGGTTCGATCCCAACTCCGGGTGCTGTCTGTACGGAGTTTGTACGTTCTCCCCGTGACCTGCGTGGGCTTTCTTTGAGAACTTCGATAGCCTCCCACACTCCAAAGACGTACAGGTTTGTAGGATAATTGGCTTGGTATAAATGTAAAAATCATCCCTATTGTGTGTAGGATAGTGTTAGCATGCGGAGACCGCTGGTCGGCAGGGATCCGATGGGCTGAAGGGCCT
Source organism: Raja brachyura (assembly GCA_963514005.1). The sequence goes on from OY740817.1 coordinate 3,911,441, forward strand.
CCAAACTAAAGTTACCCCAGCACTGCGCGTCTATGTACAGCCTAAACTAAATTTAAGTTCCAAAGGGTTTCTCTGGAAGCGGACCCCACTCACCGTTTTGTTGTTGCCCAGTTTCTCGATAGCCTCGATGGGTCGGTCTAGACTGGGCTTACCCACGTAGACGTCCAGCGTGGGTGGGAAGCCAGACAGCAGCTCCACCAGAGCGTGCACGTTGATATAGTTATCATCGTCGACATGGCAGAACCACCTAGAGAAGCAGAGGAGGGGAAGGCAATGTCAGCGCGGGCCAGAGAGCTGCCATGATGAGCAAGGACCAACTACAGATTCTGGTTTAAGCAAGCAAGTTCATTGGCCAAGTGTTAAAGAAGGAACTGCAGATGCTGGAGAATCGAGGGTTACACAAAAGGCTGGAGAAACTCAGCGGGTGCAGCAGCATCTAAGGAGCGAAGGAGATAGGCGACGTCTCGGGTCGAGACCCTTCTTCAGACTGGTCAGGGATCAGGGAAACGAGAGATATAGACGGTGATGTGGAGAGATAAAGAAGGCCAAGTATTCACATACAAGGAATTTGCCTTGGTGCTCCACCCACAAGTAACAACATCACATACATTGACAGTTACGAATGACTCAGAAAACACTAAACATTAATAATAAAACATTAATGATAAAACACCATTGATCAAGCATGTGAACCAACAAAATACCAGATCAAAGGGAGGCTACAGACTTGTGGCTGTTGAGCAGAGCAACTACTCGTGAATTAAAAACTGTTTTTAGAAGATAGACACAAAAAGCTGGGGGGGGGGGGGGGGGGAGCAGAGGATAAGGGTGGCACAACGGGTTTATTCGCTGCCTGACAGCGCCAGAGACCCCGGTTCAATCCCGACCACTGCCGCTGCCTGTGCGGAGTTTGCACGCTCTCCCTGTGACCTCGTCAGTTTTCTCCGGGTTCCTCCCACGCTCCAAAGACGTACAGGTTTGTAGGTCAATTGGTTTGGCCAATTCACCCAATTCACCCTGGTTGTAAATTCACCCTGGTATGTGCGGGATAGTGTTAGTGTGTGGGGATCGCCGGTCGGCGTGGACTCAGTGGGCCGAAGGGCCTGTTTCCGTGCTGTACCTCTAAACTAAAGGATGTGAACAGTTGAACTGGGAGGATTGGCTACCGTCTGTGCTCCACAGTTTTATGGCCCATGTTTGTAGGAGGCCTGGATCAGACTGTTTGTACAGTTTTACGTCATAAGTGAAACTGTACAAGGAGTAGAATTAGGCCATTCAGCCCATCAAGTCTGCTCCGCTATTCAATCATGGCTGATCTATCTCTCCCTCCTAACCCCATTCTCCCGCCTTATCCCCATAACCTCCGACACCCGTATTAATCAAAGGTCTATCTATCTCTGCTCTAAAAATATCCACTGACTTGGCCTCCACAGCCTTCCGTGGCAAAGAATTCCACAGATTCACCACCCTCTGACTAAAGAAATTCCTCCTCATCTCCTCCCTAAAAGAACGTCCTTTAATCCTGAGGCTGTGACCTCTCGTCCTAGACTCTCCCACCAGTGGAAACATCCTCTCCACATCCACTCGATCCAAGCCTTTCACCATTCTGTATGTTTCAATGAGGTCCTCCTCTCATTCTTCTGACCTCCAGTGAGTATAGGCCCAGTGCAATCAAATGCCTTGCACTGCATGGTTCTGTGAAGCATTTGTCAGTCTGTCGGTGGGGTTCTATGAAGGATTGGCTACTCGTTACCCTGTAAGGTTTTTTTTTCGCAAGGGATATGCAAGAAATCGAGATGTATTCAAGAGAGTTGGATGTGGCTCGTAGGGCTAACGGAAGCAAGGGATTTGGGGAGAAAGCAGGAACGGGGTACAGATTCTGGATGACCAGCCATGATCATATTAGAAACATAGACAATAGGTGCAGGAGTAGGCCATTCGGCCCTTTTCAGTCAGCACCGTCATTCAATATGATCATGGCTGATCATCCAGAATCAGTACCCCGTCATTGAATGGTGGCGCTGGCTTGAAGGGCCGAATGGTCTACTCCCGCACCTATCTTTTATGTTGCTATGTTTTTGGTGTTGAACCGAAAAATGTCGCCCGTTCCTTCTCTGCAGAGATGCTGCCTGTCCCGCTGAGGTACTCCAGCGTTTTGTGTCTTATCTTCTACAAAGAATGGGTCAGTGTGTGTATACGGGTGTGTGTGCACGTGTGTGTGTGCACGTGTGTGTACGTGTGTGTGCGCACGTGTGCGCACGTGTGCGTACGTGTGTGTACATGTGTGCGTACGTGTGTGTGTACGTGCACGTGTCTGTGTGTGCACGTGTTTGCATGCGCACGTGTACGAGTGCGTGCGTATGCACGCGCACGTGTCCCTGTAACACGGAGTCTCCGTGTACTCCGTCTCGCCACCCCTCCCACACGCCAGCCCAGCGGACCCACCTCAGGCGCGATGCCACAAACACGTCAAACTCTGCCGCCATCTTGCACGACAGCGCCTGGTGGCTGTGGGCGGACGAGCAGTTAGTATTGATGACTCGATGACCTGTGTGGAGAAGGGCCAGAGGCTTAAAACCAGGGGAGGTCAGGCAGGCACTGCCGTGCACAGTCTCAGCGATGTGGCCAGCCAGCGAATACCAATCCCCTTATTTGTTATTCTTTTATTTTAAACCAAAAAGAATGTAACAATAATATTACAGAACGAAATAAATCAAAACAAAACCCATCACCATAATACAAGTCAAACAAATGTTCTATTATACAACTTTATCACCATCCTTATTGAGGATGAATTCCACCCCCCGCAGTGCCCAGCGTCCCGGAAATCCCCCAGGGTGCCCGTGGACAGCGCGTCGTCCCTCTCTAACACCACCCGGGCGCGGACGTAGCCCCGGAAATGGGGCAGGCAGCCGGCTCGGGCAGAGGCCTCATCCGCCAGGCACCGTGACTCGGGTATGGCCGGCCTGTCCAAGCCCTTTATTTGTTTTTCATAGAACGATACAGCGTGGAAACTGGCCCTTCAGCCAAACCTGCCCACACCGGCCAACATGTCTTTATTCTTAAAAGGCTGGAGAAACTCAGCGGGTGCAGCAGCATCTAAGGAGCGAGGGAGAGAGGCGACGTTTCGGGTCGAGACCCTTCTTCAGACTCTTGTCTTTATTCTTTATTAGGTCTTTATTCTTTGGAGCGCAGAAGGTTAAGGGGGGACTTGATTGAGGTCTTTAAAATGATGAAAGGGATAGACAGAGTTGACGTGGATAAGCTTTTCCCATTGAGGGTAGGGAAGATTCAAACAAGAGGGCATGACATGAGAATTAAGGGACAGAAGTTTAGGGGTAACATGAGGGGGAACTTCTTTACTCAGAGAGTGGTGGCTGTGTGGAATGAGCTTCCAGCAGAAGTGGTGGAGGCAGGATCGATTTTAACGTTTAAAAGTAAAGTGGATAGGTATATAGACGGGAAGGGAATGGAGGGGGATGGTCTGAGTGCAGGTAGATGGGACTAGGGGAAAATAAATGTTCGGCACGGACTGGAAGGGCCGAGAGGGCCTGTTTCCGTGCTGTAATTGTTATATGGTTATATGTTATATCTACACTTGTGCAACCAGCTTGCATTTGGCCCACATACCTCTAAGTCTGCCCAAGCCATGTACCTGCCCAAATGTTTCTTGGTTTTTCCCTTGTTAAATATTTTTTTTTAAATATATAATTAAATAAATAATTAAATTATAATTTAAACTTTTTTTTAAATTTCAATTTCCGTGTGGGTTTCCTCCGGGTGCTCCGGTTTCCCCCCACATCCCAAAGTTTAGGGCAGTACAATGGCGCACGGTTTAGGTGCTGCCTCACAGTGCCATGGACCCAGGTTCGATCCCGACTTCGGGTGCTGTCTGTACGGAGTTTGCACGTTCTCCCCGTGACCGCGTGGGTTTTCTCCGAGATCTTCGGTTTCCTCCCACACTCAAAAGACGTGCTGGTTTGTAGGTTAATTGGCTTGGTATAAATGTCAAACGCGTCTCTAGTGTGTGTAGGATAGTGTTAGTGTGCGGTGATCGCTGGTCGGCGTGGACTTGGTGGGCCGAATCGCCTGTTTCCGCCCTGTACCACTGAACTAAACTAAACCGAGGAGTGAGACTCACCAGTCCTGATCGTCAACTCCTCATCATCGCCGTCAGTGAAGATGTACGTCTGACGGGGAAGGAAGGAGAAGCCATTAGGAAACATAGAATCATAGGTGCAGGAGTAGGCCATTCGGCCCTTCCAGCCAGCATCGCCATTCAATATGATCATGGCTGATCATCCAAAATCAGTACCCCGTTCCTGCTTGCTCCCCATATCCCTCGATTCCGTTAGCCCTAAGAGCTAAATCTAAACGAGATATCAAACAGGATGGAGATCACGGAAAATGAAGAATGATACACTGTTAACGAGGGGAAGTTGACAACGTAAAATTGAATTGGGAGGATGGTCAGACTAGTCAGAAAACTTGGAGGGGGAGGGATAGGGGAGGGATAGGGGAGGGGGTGTAATGGTTACTTGAAGTTAGAGAAGTCAATATTCATACTGCTGGGTTGCAAGCTGTTCGAGCAAAACGCGGCCGTGCGGAGTATGATGTGTGAAAACGCACACCTCCAGATTCAGGGACAGTTTCTTCCCGGCAGTTATCAGGCTTTTTCGCCCCATTATCCCTCGATTCCGTTAGCCCCAAGAGCCAAATCTAACTTTCTCTTGAAAACATCCACTGAATTGGCCTCCACTGCCTTCTGTGGCGGGAGGTAAAAGCACATTAAACTCTTGGGGTGGTGGGCAGAGAAAACCACTGGAGCGGCTGTCCCTATCACCACCTCCCACCCGGCCCCCCCAAATCTCCTCCCGTGCTGTCCCACCAAAGCACTGGTCAGTGGACAAAAGTGGACTGGAGAAACTCAGCGGGTGCAGCAGCATCTATGGAGCGAAGGAAATAGGCAACGCTTCGGGCCGAAACCCAGAAGAAAATAGGCAACATTTCGGGCCAAAACCCGGAAGGGTTTCGACCCGAAACGCTGCCTATTTCCTTCGCTCCATAGATGCTGCTGCACCCGCTGAGTTTCTCCAGCACTTTTGTCTACCTTCATCCGCAGTTCCTTCTTAAACAAAGAGCTGTGGTCAGTGTTGGTTTCGAGTCCTTGTAATAATAAAGACCTCACACCTTGGCAGGTTATACACAGTTTATTTAGGATAAACAACTACAAGCTCTTACTTGAGAGTTCACTTCATACTCAAGAGCGCAGTAGCTCGCGAGGCTAATATACATTAATGGGCGTAACTACAAAAGCATAACTCATAGCATGAACCACTGATCTACATCTCCCCCCTTAGAAACATAGAAAATAGGTGCAGGAGTAGGCCATTCGGCCCTTCGAGCCTGCACCGCCATTCAATATGATCATGGCTGATCATCCAACTCAGTATCCTGTACCTGCCCTCTCTCCATACCCCCTGATCCCTTTAGCCACAAGGGTCACATCTAACTCCCTCTTAAATATATCTAATGAACTGGCCTCAAATACCCTCTGTAGAATTCCACAGATTCACCACTCTCCGTGGGAAAATTGATTTTCGCATCTCGGTCCTACAAGACTTCCCCCTTATCCTTAAACTGTGACCCCTTGCTCTGGACTTCCCCAACATCGGGAACAATCTTCCAGCATCTAGCCTGCCCAACCCCCTAAGAATTTTGTACGTTTCTATAAGATTCCCCCCTCAATCTTCTAAATTCCAGCGAGTACAAGCCGAGTCTATCCAGTCTTTCTTCATATGGAGATCCTGCCATCCCAGGAATCAGTCTGGTGAACCTTCTCTGTACCCCCTCTATGGCAAGAATGTCCGTCTTAAAGAATCATTAGCACTAAACCCACAACTAAGCGAAGCGAACATCACAACCGATGACAAACGTAAAGTCAAACATAGTCCCAATACTTCACGATCTGGTAGTAACTTCTTGTTGAGTCGGAAGGAATACCGTTTGCTGGTTCTACAAGTAGTATTGTAAAGAGTAGGAGTGAACGGGTCCTTTTCAGAATGGAAGGCAGTGACTAGTGGGGTGCCGCAAGGCTCAGTGCTGGGACCCCAGCTATTTACAATATACATTAATGATTTGGACGAGGGAATTAAAAGCAACATCTCCAAGTTTGCGGATGACACGAAGCTGGGGGGCAGCGTTAGGTGTGACGAGGATGCTAGGAGGCTGCATGGTGACTTGGATAGGCTGGGTGAGTGGGCAAATGTTTGGCAGATGCAGTATAATGTGGATAAATGTGAGGGTATCCACTTTGGTGGCAAAAACAGGAAAGCAGGCTATTATCTAAATGGTGGCAGATTGGAAAAAGGGGAGATGCAACAAGACCTGGGTGTCATGGTACACCAGTCATTGAAAGTAGGCATGCAGGTACAGCAGGCTGTGAAGAAAGTGAATGGTATGTTAGCATTCATAGCAAAAGGATTTGAGTATAGGAGCAGGGAGGTACTACTGCAGTTGTACAGGGTCTTGGTGAGACCACACCTGGATTATTGCGTACAGTTTTGGTCTCCAAATCTGAGGAATGACATTCTTGCCATAGAGGGCGTACAGAGAAGGTTCACCAGGCTGATTCCTGGGACTGAGTTGGATGATCAGCATTGATCATATTGAATGGCGGTGCAGGCTCGTAGGGCCGAATGGCCTACTCCTGCACCTATTTTCTATGTTTCTAAATAACTGAAGAAATGCAATTTTGCAAAAAAAAGTTCATAACTTCTAGGAACAGAATTAGACCATTCGGCCCATTAAGTCTACTCCCACCATTCAATCATGGCTGATCTATCTTTCCCTCTCTACCCCATTCTCCTGCCTTCTCCCCATAACCCCCGACACCTGCACTAATCGAGAATCGTTCAATCTCCTCATTAAAAACATCCATCGACTTGGCCTCCACAGCCATCTGTGGCGATTAATTCCACAGATTCAAGGGCGGCACGGTGGCGCAGAGGTAGAGTTGCTGCCTTCAGCGAATGCAGCACAGGAGACCTGGGTTCGATCCCGACTACGGGTGCTGTCTGTCCGGAGTTTGTACGTTCTCCCCGTGACCTTTCTCAGAGATCTTCGGTTTCCTCCCACACTCCAAAGACGTACAGGTATGTAGGTTAATTGGCTTCGTGTAAATGTAAAAATTGTCCCCAGTGTCAATGTGCGGGGATCGCTGGTCGGCGCGGACCCGGTGGGCCGAAGGGCCTGTTTCCGCGCTGTATCTCCAAACTAAACACACAGGCGTGGAGGATAATTGGCTTCTGCAAGTTTTCAATGAGGTCCTAGTGTGCGGGATAGTCTTAGTGTACGAGGTGATCGCTGGTTGGTGCGGACTTGATGGGCCGAAGGGCCTGTTCTCACGGCGTATCTCAAAACTAAACTCATCACCCTTCTGCTTCCGGAGTCTTTTACCTTAGACTTTAGAGATACAGCGTAGAGTCAGGGTGGAACCCGGGTCTCTGGCGCTGTGAGGCAGCAACTCTACGGCCAATGGGATGGGGAGGGGGGATTAACTGGACCCGATGAGTCCGAACATCTGCTTCCTGACAGCCAGCTGGGAGTTTGGCAGTAACGTGCCCTCCCCCTCCCCCCCCCCCCGCCCCGCCCCCCCACTGTACCTACTCAAGCCTGCACTGTAGGCCCATTCACCCGTCTCCTCTTCCCAACAAAGCCACTAGCAGGCCCATTGTTGGGCCTGACGGTTTAACTTCGGCCCTCTCCACACTTAACAAGATGAATGAGGCAGCTTTGGGCGCCGTGAAATGTTCTTTGTCGCCCCAGCCACTGGACACAAAAGTCGCTGCCAGCGTTCGACTGGTTAAAGCGCGGCGCTGATTAATTGCCCAGCCGGCTCCCCTCTCCTCCCACCTCACTCGACGTTGGCCAACAACAGCACCTTCCACATCCTCAGATAGACGCGTACAAAATCAGGAGAGGAATAGATCGGGTCGACGCACAGAGTCTCTAGCCCAGTGCAGGGGAATCGAGGACGAGATACATACTGTAGGTTTAAGATGCAGGAGAAAATCTAACTTTTTCACACCGGGTGTATGGAACATGCTGCCAAAGGAGGTAGTTGAGACTGGGACTATGCCAGGGTTTAAGAAACAGTTAGACAGGTACATGGATAGAAACATAGAAAAATAGGTGCAGGAGTAGGCCATTCGGCCCTACGAGCCTGCACCGCCATTCAATGTGATCATGGCTGATCATCCAACTCAGTATCCCGTACCTGCCTTCTCTCCATACCCCCTGATACCTTTAGCCACAAGTGCCACAGCTAACGCCCTCTTAAATATAGCCAATGAACTAGCCTCAACTACCTTCTGTGGCAGAGAATTCCAGAGACTCACCACTCTCTGTGTAAAGAATGTTTTCCTCATCGCAGTCCTAAAGGAATTCCCCCTTATCCTTAGACTGTGACCCCTTGTTCTGGACTCCCCCAACATCGGGAACAATCTTCCAGCATCTAGCTTGTCCAACCCCTTAAGAATTTTGTAAGTTTCTATAAGATCCCCCCTCAATCTTCTAAATTCCAGCGAGTACAAGCCGAGTCTATCCAGTCTTTCTCCATATGAAAGTCCTGACATCCCAGGAATCAGCCTGGTGAATCTTCTCTGTACCTTCTCTATCGCAAGAATGTCTTTCCTCAGATTTGGAGACCAAAACTGTACGCAATACTCCAGGTGTGGCCTCACCAAAACCCTGTACAACTGCAGTAGAGCCTCCCTGTTCCTATACTCAAATCCTTTTGCTATGAATGCTAACATACCATTCGCTTTCTTCACTGCCTGCTGCACCTGCATGCCTACTTTCAATGACTGGTGGGACGGGTTTGGAGGTACATGGATCAAACGCCGGCAGGTGGGACTGGTGTAGATGGGACATGTTGGCTGGTGTGGGCAAGTCGGGCCGAAGGGCCTGTTTCCATGCTGTAACTCACCCTCTCTGTCTCTCTCTTTCTCCCCCTCTCTCTCATCCCCCCCCAGCTTTGACTCTGGGCTGGTAAAACAGATGTCCCCCGACACATTGCTCCTTGTACCAGCGTTCTTCTTCTTCAGTGTGGCGTGCACAGCCTAAAGTTGTTGGACAACTTGTTCTATTTGATCTTCCGTTTGTGCACGTCGAGTTTATTGCATTAGTCGAAACAGGGCGGACCACGTGAAGGTTGCAATCTTCCAGCCCTACAAGCGTTCTGACAGCAAGTCACATCCCCAGCCCAGCGGCGGACCATTCAGCCCCACAGACCCATGCTAGCTTTCAGCAGCCTGGGGCTCACCCTCCACCACCTCGTTCCCCCACACCCCCTTCTGCTCCCCTCCCCCCGCTCTCTCCTCCCCCCCGCTCTCTCCTCCCCCCAGTCTCTCTCCCTCCCCTCCCCCCCAGCTTCAGTGTGAAGTGGGTAGAGCAAGAGGAAATGGACTTCTCACTCCCCGCACAGTAGCACTTCCTCTCTAGACTATATTCAAGTCGAAAGAGGGAAGTTGTTCAGTTTAGCAACGAGTTACTAAATTTCTCAATTCCCCAACACGCACTGGAACAGCAACTCAGATTTCACCTGGGCAGCTTACACCCCAGCGGTATGAACATTGACTTCTCCAACTTCAAGTAATCCTTGCTTTCCCTCTCTCTCCATCCCTCCCTCTTCCCAGTTCTCCCACCAGTCTGAGCTTTTTTTTTTAAATATAATTTTTATATTCACAAAAGTTTCATCGTTATATTTCACAGTTTCCATAGTTTGCTCATATTAGGTTTCACCTTAATCACGTTCTGTTCTGATTCCATTAGTTTATTCTATTTCTCAATTAATCTGGTAACCTGGTGCAATAATTCATTTGCTCTCTTTCTCGGTTTCTCTCAAGCAGTCAGCATATGTATTGCTGTCGATAGACCTCAAGGCCTCTTCTGGCCCTGATCTATTGTCTTCAGTTCCTCCTGGAACCACTTTCTCGGGCCAAAACCTCTCCGGTAATCTTAGCCATGTCTTCTGTGACGGAGGTCTCTTTTGGACTTAAGGGCCTGCCCCACCAGCATGCAACTCCATGCGATGAGCGCGACCTAACGTGGTCGCTTGAGCCGTCCGGCGTCGCGGGGCCGGTCCCACTTCGATCGCCGGAGCCGTGCAGAATTGTGCGGAGTTCGTCCCGACATCGCGCGGGGCTCCAAAAAACTGACTATGTTCAAAAATTCCGCGCGGCAACGGCTTGTCGGCTCGCAGTCGCCTCGACGCATTACACACCGTCTCGACGTCGTGCCTCCGTGAACCTATCTGTAGGTGCCTCCGTGACCCTCTATGCGTGTGGCTCCGTGGCCCTCTGTGTGTGCCCCTCTCTGTCCTGGCGAACTTACCTTAAGACTTCGCTCCAAATTCACCTCACTTTGCGCCCCGTTGCGCCACTCACCCGACCTCCGCGCGGCCCTCGCTGCCGGTTTGGTCACGCTTGCCGCATGTAGGCGTATGCTGGTGGGAACGGCCCTGTACAGGGGATCACCCGACCTCCGCGCGGCGCCCACTTCTAGTTTGGTCGCGCTAATCACATGGGGTCGGATGCTGGTAGGACAGGCCCTTTAATCTTCTGTCCCGCTCTCTAGGTCTGGTATTTAACCCGCCCTGTCTGAGGTTACCTTTGACTTTGTTGTCACCTTCTCCCAGCTAACAAAGATCTATTCTACATGCTCCTCGATCACCATTCCCTCGGTCTCATTTTCACACCTTACACATCCTTATCTCTACATCTCCCTCTCCCCTGACTCCAAATCTGAAGAAGGCTCTCGACCCGAAATGTCACCCATTCCTTCTCTCCAGAGATGCTGCCTGTCCCGCTGAGTTACTCCAGCATCTTGTGTCTATCTTCGGTGTAAACCAGCATCTGCAGTTCCTTCCTACTCAAACCATTGTCATCAGGCTACTGAACTGTCCTTCCATAAGCTAGGGTACGGTCCAATTCATCTCTACCTCATTGCAAACATTGGACTTTGTCCCTGGAACTAATGCGCTACTATGCTGAGAATTATATTTTGTTTAGTTTTCGGAAGGAGCTGCAGATGCTGGCATTTTTTCCCCCACTCAGAGGGCGGTGGGTGGATGGAACGAACTGCAAGAGGAGGTAGTTGAGGCAGGGACTGTAACAACATTTAATAGACATTTGGACAGGTGCAGGGATAGGAAAGGCTTGGAGAGAGATAGAGCAAGCACAGGCAGGTGGGATTAGTGTAGATAGGCAATCTTGGTTGGCATGGGCAAGATGGGCCGAAGGACCTGTTTATGAGCTGCACGACTCCATAACTCACAAAATGCTGGAGTAACTCAGCGGGACGGGCAGCATCTCTGGAGAGAAGGGATGGGTGACGCTTCAGGTCTGAAGAAGGGTCTCGACCCCGAACATCACCCATTCCTTCTCTCCAGAGATGCTGCCCGTCCCGCTGAGTTACTCCAGCATTTTGTGTCTATCTTTGTTTTAAACCAGCATCTGCAGTTGCTTCCTTAAGGGCCTGTCCCACTTTCACGACCTAATTCACGACCTCTGCCGAGTTTGCCCTCGACTCATACTCGCAGAGCGGTTGTCACGAGGTTGTAGCAGGCCGTGATGCAAGTCGTAGGTATTCGGGGCATCAAGTAGGTTGGGGATTTTTTTTCTAGCATGATGAAAAATTTAATCCACGATTAAAAAAGGTCTTGAATTAGGTCGTGAAAAAGGAACAGGCCCTTGACATTACTACTCTAGGTACAGGCGTCTGAAAGGTTTAGGCGGGTACAGGCTGAGTGCAGGCAGGTGGGGCTAGCATAGATGGGGCATGTTGATCGGCAAATGCGAGTTGGGCCAAAGGGCCCCGTTTATGCAAGAGCGGGGAGAACATGCAAACTCCGTACAAGCAGCAACCACAGTCGTGATCGAGCCGGGGTCTCTGGCGCCGCGAGGCAGCAGCTCTACCCGCTGCGCCAGCGTGCCGCCCTGCAAGTGGGTGAGGTGCTATCCTGCACAACAGGATGTCGCAGGCACCCGCTGGCACGAGGCCCAGTGGTGGCGGGCTGCCGTCACAGATACCAATCTGCTCGCGAGAAACCAGAAACTGAACATTTTCCATCCTGTTTAGTTTGGAGATACAGCGCGGAAACAGGCCCTTCGGCCCAACCAGTCTGTGCCGACCAGCGATCCCCGCACGCTAGCGCTATCCTACACACTCTAGGGACAATTTACAGACGAGGAAACACTTTTTCACACAGAGAGTGGTGAGTCTGCGGAACTCTCTGCCTCAGAGGGCGGTGGAGGCAGGTTCTCTGGATGCTTTCAAGAGAGAGCTATAACCATATAACAATTCCAGCACGGAAACAGGCCTTCTCGGCCCTTCCAGTCCGTGCCGACCATTTATTTTCCCCTAGTCCCATCTACCTGCACTCAGACCATACCCCTCCATTCCCTTCCCGTCCATATACCTATCCACTAGATAGGGCTCTCAAAGATAGCGGAGTCAGGGGATATGGGGAGAAGGCAGGAACGGGGCACTGATTGGGGATGATCAGCCATGATCACATTGAATGGCGGTGCTGGCTCGAAGGGCCGAATGGCCTACTCCTGCACCTATTGTCTATACCAAGCCGATTAACCTACAAACCTGCACGTTTTTGGAGATATGGGAGGAAAACCAGAGCACCCGGAGAAAACCCACACAGGTCACGGTGAGAACATGCAAACTCCACACAGACAGCACCTGTAGTCAGGATCGAACCCGGGTCCCCAGCGCCGTAAGGCAGCAGCTCTACCCGCTGCGACACCTTTGTGACATTATGATTTGCAGGTCAGAGAGTAGAACGGCACAGAAACAGGATGTTTGAGTTGCAGTCATAAGCTCTAGAAGACAGAATTAGGCCATTCGGCCCATCAAGCCTACCCCGCCATTCACTCACGGCTAATCTATCTTTCCCTCTCATCCCCATTCTCCTGCCTTCTCTCCATTCTCTCGTGGACATTTTTCATCATGCTAGAAAAAAACGGCCCGAACTGCTTGATGCCACGAGTACCTACGACTAGCATCACGGCCTGCTACATAGAAACATAGAAAATTGGTGCAGGAGTAGGCCATTCAGCCCTTCGAGCCTGCACCGCCATTCAATATGATCATGGCTGATCATCCAACTCAGCATCCTGTACCTGCCTTCTCTCCATACCCCCTGATTCCTTTAGCCACAAGGGCCACATCTAACTCCCTCTTAAATATAGCCAACGAACTGGCCTCAACTACCTTTGTGGCAGAGAATTCCACAGATTCACCACTCTCTGAGTGAAAAATGTTTTTCTCATCTCAGTCCTAAAAGACTTCCCCCTTATCCTTAAACTGTGACCCCTTGTCCTGGACTTCCCCAACATCGGGAACAATCTTCCTACATCTAGGGTTACACAAAAAGCTGGAGAAACTCAGCGGGTGCAGCAGCATCTAAGGAGCGAAGGAGATAGGCGACATTTTGGGTCGAGACCCTTCTTCCTAGCCTGTCCAACCCCTTAAGAATTTTGTAAGTCTCTATGAGATCCCCCCTCAAGCTTCTAAATGCCAGTGAGTACAAGCCGAATCTATCCAGTCTTTCTTCATATGGAAGTCCTGCCATCCCAGGAATCCGTCTGGTGAACCTTCTCTGTACTCCCTCTATGGCAAGGATGTCTACGACCTACCTACGATCTTGTGACGACCATGCTGCGAGTACGAGTCAAGGGCAAACTCGGCAGAGGTCGTGAATTAGGTCGTGAATGTCGGACAGTCCCACATGGAAGCAACTGCAGATGCTGGTTTAAAACGAAGATAGACACAAAATGCTGGAGCAACTCAACGGGACAGGCAGCATAGCATCTCTGGAGAGAAGGAATGGGTGATGTTTGGGGTCGAGACCCTTCTTCAGTCCTGAAGCGTCACCCATTCCTTCTCTCCGGAGATGCTACCTGTCCCATTGAGTTACTCCAGCATTTTGTGAGTTTTCCAGTCATACAGCTCGTAAACAGGTCCTTCAGCCACTCCGGCCCACAGTGGGACATTTTGGATGTGTCACTCCAGCTTTTCGTGTCTATCTTCCATTTAAACCGGCATCTGCAGTTCCTTCCCACACAAACCTCTATTGATTTTGGTGCTGCTTCAAATGGAATATGATACACTGCCTTTTTGTTTTAGGAAACAATTGAATTCTCCAATAATTTGATGCAACAATGCATGCTTCAGTGCAGATAAATATGATGCCTTCAACACAAATAGCTGTGCCATGGCAATTCATCAGAGACAGAATTTAACTCCACGCTTCAAGTAACGTTGGCATCTAAATCTCACCCACAGCTGGTAGAGCCGCTGCCTCACAGCGCCAGAGACCCGGGTTCGATCCTAGCCTCTGTCTGTCTGTGTGGAGTCTGCACGTTCTCCCTGCGACCGACCGCGTGGGTTTCCTCTGGGTGCTCTAGTTTCCTCCCACATCCCAAACAGGTGCGTGGGTTTGTAGGTTAACATAGAAACACAGGTGCAGGAGTAGGCCATTCGGCCCTTCGAGCCTGCACCGCCATTCAATATGATCATGGTTAATTGCCTTCTGTGAATCGCCCCTAGTGTGTGTGGGATAGAACTAGCCTACAGAGTGAATGTGGGTCGGTATAGATTCGGTGGGCCGAAGGGCCTGTCTCCACGCTATATCTCTAAACTACAAACAAAAAAAACTAATCCTGCAGATGCTGAAAATCCGAAATTAATTCCGGGAAAACATTCAGCAGGTCAGGCAGCATCTGCGGGGATAGTAGAAGTCACCACAGATGACGCTTGACCCATTGAGTCTTTTAAATCCAGTACTGTGCCCCACACCGTACAGGCTCTGGAGGGGAGGGTCCAGAGGAGGTTTACGAGAATGATCCGTTTACAAGAATACGAGAGTGTTAACATATGATGAGCGTTTGACGGCACTGGGCCTGTACTCGCTGGAGTTCACAAGGATGAGGGGGGACCTCATTGAAACTTACCGAATAATGAAAGGCCTGGATAGAGTGGATGTGGAGAGGATGTTTCCATTAGTTGGAGAGTCTAGGATCAGAGGGCACAGCCTTAGAATTAAAGATCGTTCCTTTTGGAAGGAGATGAGGAGGAATTCCTTTAGACAGAGGGCGGTGAATCTGTGGAATTCACTACCACAAGCGGCTGTGGAGGCCAAGTCAATGGATATTTTTAAGGCAGAGATTGACAGATTCTTGATTAGTACGGGTGTCAGGCGTTATGGGTAGAAGGCTGGAGAATGCGGTTAGGAGGGAGAGAGATAGATCAGCCATGATTGGATGGCAGAGCAGACCCGCTGGGCCGAATGGCCTAATTCTGCTCCCAAACCTTATTTATGCAATTATTTACAATAGTATTTACACTGCAAACTATCACAAAACACACACCACCATAATACAAACTTGCCAAGTGTTCCTTACAGCTAAATAACAAATTACTATAGCGATGGGGGGGGAAATAGGCTTGATGGGCCGAATGGCCAAATTCTGCTGCTAGTACTTATTTATGCAGTTATTTACAATAGTATTTACAAAGCAAATTATGACAAAATACACACAACCATAATACAAACTAGCCAAGTGTTCCTTCGAGCTAAATAACAAATTACTATCGTGATAGGGGGGATAGACCTGATGGGCCGAATGGCCTAATTCTGCTGCTAGTACTTATTTATTCAGTTATTTACAACAGTATTTACACAGCAAATTATAACAAAACACACGCCACCATAATACAAACTTGCCAAGTGTTCCTTCGAGCTAAATAACAAATTACTATAGTGATGGGGGGGAATAGACTTGATGGGCCGAATGGCCTAATTCTGCTCGTCCCTCTTATGAACTTTATCCATGAAAACTCACCTGTCTCCACGCCCTTGTGATCCAGGTCTGCAGCAGCAGCTCCAGTCTGGCTTTGTGGAACTTGTGCGTGGTTTTGATGGCGATGAAGATGTCTTTGAGCTCCACCTTGTGCGGCAGCGAGAGGTCGGCGCCTCTCAGCGGCTCCCCTCCGCCCACCTGCCCGCCCGCGGCGCTCCCCCGCCGTCCACTTTCCAGCGAGGCCCCGCTGGCCCCTTCTCGCCACCGGAGGTCCAGCAGGACCAAGAGCAACGAGGTGACCGTCGCCCCACAGACAGCCAGAAAACCCTTCTTCACACAAAGGCGCATCCTGCCTCCAATTCTACAACGGCGAGAACAAACTAGAACCCATCCTTGAGAGAATTCCTATTAAAATGATCTAAAAGGACTATTTCTCCCCCACCCCACCCACCTACCTCAAGTATCAAATCTAAAATTAATATCAGCAAGCAAATAATTAATAATAAGTTACTATCAAAAGCTTCATTTTGGAATGATGCACCAGTTATTTTATCTTCTATATTCACATCCAGGGTAATTCAGACTAATTTGTTATATTTGGTACAGTCATTAAGTCCACTCTGGAATGAAAAATAACAATTTTCTTATTTAGGGGTAATAATTTCAGGCAAGAGGAACTAAATGACTCCCTCAATCGCTCACGTTCACCATCTGCCGCTCGCCTGCCTGCCTGCCTGAGAAACCTGTCACAACTTTATGGCTGTTTTTTTTGCCTTTTGTGTCATTTTCGAGAAGTTAAAGAGGTGGGCGAGGTTACAGCGAAGATTGGCGCATGGGGTTAGCTAATCGCGTTAGTGGGCAGGAAGGAACTGCAGCCTGTTCAGCTAAATGTCACTAGATTTTAACCCCTTCAGGGCCTGCCGGTCCCAACAAGGCTCAAGTGTGCAGGAAGGAACTGCAGGCAGGTGCTGTTTTGGAAACATAGAAAATAGGTGCAGGAGTAGGCCATTCGGCCCTTCGAGCCTGCACCTGCCTCCAACGCCCCCCGAGGCAGAGAATTCCACAGACTCACAACTCTCTGTGAGAAAAGGTGTTTCCTCGTCTCCGTTCTAAATGGTTTACTCCTTATTCTTAAATCGATACCCTCTCTCAACCCTGAACATAGAAACATAGAAATTAGGTGCAGGAGTAGGCCATTCGGCCCTTCGAGCCTGCACCGCCATTCAATATGATCATGGCTGATCATCCAACTCAGTATCCCGTACCTGCCTTCTCTCCATACCCTCTGATCCCCTTAGCCACAAGGGCCACATCTAACTCTCTCTTAAATATAGCCAATGAACTGGCCTCAACTACCCTCTGTGGCAGAGAGTTCCAGAGACCCACCACTCTCTGTGTGAAAAAAGTCCTTCTCATCTCGGTCCTAAAGGATTTCCCCCTTATCCTTAAGCTGTGACCCCTTGTCCTGGACCTCCCCAAAGATAGACACAAAAAAGGCTGGAGTAACTCAGCGGGACAGGCAGCATCTTAACAAAGTTACTCCAGCTTTGTGTGTCACAAACACCCAACAAGAAGTAAATAACTAAGTAAGTTTATTTTCCAAGTATTCACATACAAGGAATTTGCCTTGGTGCTCCACCCACAAGTAACAACATGACATACAGTGACAGTTACGAATGACTCAGAAAACACTAAACATTAATAATAATAAAACGTTAAGGATACAACACCATTGGTCAAGCATGTGAACCAACAAAATACCAGATCAAAGGGAGGCTACAGATTTATGGCTGTTGAGTAGAGCAACTACTCGTGGATAAAAACTGCCTCCAATTCAACGATGAATTTCATCTCCAGAGAGAAGGAATGGGTGACGTTTCGGGTTGAGACCCTTCTTCTCGACCCGAAAACGTCACCCATTCCCTCTCTCCAGAGATGCTGCCTGTCCCGCTAAGTTACTCCAGCATTTTTTGTCTATCTTTGGTTTAAACCAGCATCTGCAGTTCCTTCCTGCACAGCGAATAGCTTTTGTTGCGTGCTATCCAGTCAGCGGAAAGAGAATGCATGGTTACAATTGAGCCATCGAGCATCGATCGACACCTGATAAGGGAATAACGTTTAGTGCAAGGTAAAGCCAGTAAAGTCCGATCAAGGATAGTCCGAGGGTCACCAATGAGGTAGATAATAGTTCAGCGCTGCTCTCTGGTTGTGGTAGGCTGGTTCAGTTGCCTGATAACAGCTGGGAAGAAACTGACCCTGAATCGAGATTTTACTGATTATCTGCCTCATTCTCACCTTCCCCTCCGCCAACAATGAACCGTGTTCCTACATGTTCCTTGACCATCGCCTGCCTTGATCTGTCCTTTTCACACCTTACCCCTCCATATCTCTAGACTTTTTCTCTCTCCCCTGACTCTCAGGCTGAAGACGGGTCTCGACCCGAAACGTCACCCACTCACTCCTTCCCTCCAGAGATGCTGCCTGTCCCGCTGAGTTACTCCCCAGTATTTTGTGGATACACAAAAAGCTGGAGAAACTCAGCTGGTGCAGCAGCATCTAAGGAGCGAAGGAGATAGGCGACGTTTCGGGTCTGAAGTCTGAAGAAGGGTCTCGACCCGAAATGTCGCCTATCTCCTTCGCTCCTTAGATGCTGCTGCACCCGCTGAGTTTCACCAGCTTTTTGTGTGCCCTCGATTCACCAGCATCTGCAGTTCCTTCCGACACAGCGACAGAGATGCTGGCTGTGGCAGACCAGACTTTCATAGCCCTCAACATCCTGTCATGCAAAACCCCCGAGTAGGACAGTCAGCGGAAGAACGAGAGGATTTATTTTTAAAACAAGAAAGCGACCTGACTGAGCTGATCCCATCTTGCACGATCACAACATCTAGACAGACCCCGGCTGCTTTCTTTATTTTTTTTGATTTGTTTAGTTAGCCCAGAAACAGGTCCTTCGACCCACTGAGTCAGCACTAACCTGCGATCCCCGCACATCCTATGTACACGAGGGACAATTTTACATTTATACCAAGCCAAATCATAAGTTCATAAGTGATAGGAGCAGAATCAGGCCATTCAGCCCATCAAGTCTACTCCGCCATTCAATCGTGGCTGATCTATCTTTCCTTCTTAGCCCCATTCTCCTCCTAACCTGACACCTGTAATTAACCTACAAACCTGTACGTCTTTGGAGTGTGGGAGGAAACCGAAGATCTCGGAGAAAACCCACGCAGGTCACGGGGAGAACGTGCAAACTCCGTTCAGACAGCGCCCGTAGTCGGGATCGAACCCGGGTGTCATGCACTGTAAGGCAGCAACTCTACCGCTGTGCCACCTTGCCATGCCTTATGTTCATAAGTGATAGGAGCAGAATCAGGCCATTCGGCCCATCAAGTCTACTCCGCCATTCAATCATGGCTGATTTATCTCTCCCTCTCAACCCCATTCTCCTGCCTTCTCCCCTTAGCCCCTGATACCCGTACTAATCAAGAATTTATCAATCTACATCTTAAAAATATTTTCATGATATGATTATAAAGATTCATTTCCCTAATTTCAAGTACCCCCTGCATTTCCTCTCTCCTTTCCTCTCGCCTCTCTCCCCCTCCCACCCTAGTCGTCCTACTAGTTTCACTGTTCGTATCCTCGTATCCCTCTCATTAGCATGTCTTCCCCAGCCAACAATGGGCCATTGTGGGCTCCACCCTTCCTGAGGTCCACTGTTGCCGGCCCTGGTTTGTTCTGGCCTTCTCTATCTTTCAGGCTGAGGATGGGTCCCGACCCGAAACGTCACCCCCGATCCTTCTCTCCAGACATGCTGCCTGACATAGAAACATAGAAAATAGGTGCAGGAGGAGGCCATTCGGCCCTTCGAGCCAGCACCACCATTCATTGTGATCGGGGCTGATCATCCCCAATCAATAACCCGTGCCTGCCTTCTCCCCATATTCCTTGACTCCACTAGCCCCCAGAGCTCTATCTAACTCTCTCTTAAATCCATCCAGTGATTTGGCCTCCACTGCCCTCTGTGGCAGGGAATTCCACAAATTCACAACTCTCTGGGTGAAAACGTTTTTTCTCACCTCAGTCCTAAATGGCCTCCCCTTTATTCTAAGACTGTGGCCCCTGGTTCTGGACTCACCCAACATTGGGAACATTTTTCCCGCATCCAGCCTGTCCAGTCCTTTTATAATTTTATATGTTTCTATAAGATTCCCCTCCTCATCCTTCTAAACTCCAGTGTCTGAAGAAGGGTCTCGACCCGAAACGTCGCCTATCTCCTTCGCTCCTTAGATGCTGCTGCACCCGCTGAGTTTCTCCAGCTTTTTGTGTGCCCCTCCAGTGAATACAAGCCTAGTCTTTTCAATCTTTCCTCATAAGACAGTCCCGCCATCCCAGGGATCAACCTCGTGACCCTACCTCAATCACAAGGACGTCCTTCCTCAAATTAGCTGAGTTACTCCAGCATGTTGTGCCTATTTTTGCTATCTTTCCCCATTCAATTGCTGATTGACCACACCACATCTTGCAGCTTTGGGTCACAAGTTAGTCTGTGACTGCATCACCTTCCTTATTCAGAACTTGCAAGGTTCAGTCCCCAGATTGTTGACACTTCCACTATTCTCTGCAGACCAGAGACACACTCAGCTGAACCTTCCAGAGTACTTCCTCTTTTACAGACCGCAAGTACAACCTCTCCAATTTTTTCGAAATGTGCAGGAAGGAACTGCAGACGCTGGTTTACACCGAAGATAGACACAAAATGCTGGAGTAACTCAGCAGGACAGGCGGCATCTCTGGAGAGAAGGAATGGGTGGCGTTTCGGGTCGAGACCCTTCTACAGTCTGGCGTGGGAGAGGGAAATTAGCGAAGATAAGACACAAAACGCTGCCCACAATTTGTCCTTTATCTCTCTAAGCATGTCCTTTGTGTAAAGAAAGTTACCCCTCAGGTTCATTTTAAATCTCCCCCCCCCCCCCCCCCTCCTCCCCCTCACTATATGTCATCTGGTTCTCGATTCCCCTACTCTGGGCAAAAGTTGTATTGTGCTACGTCCTGACATTGAACAATGAAATTCATACTTGCAGAATCACCTTTTTCACACAAAGGGCGGTGGGTGTATGGAACGAGCTGCCAGAGGAGGTAGTCGAAGCTGGGACTATCCCAACGTTTAACAAACTGTTAGACAGGTACATGGATAGGACTGGTTTGGAGGGATATGGACCAAATGTGGGCAGGTGGGACTAGTGTAGCTGGGACATGTTGGCCGGTGTGGGCAAGTTGGGCCACCTCGATCGGTCTTGTTCTCTCTCCCTCTCTCTTTTTCTCGCTCTCTCTTCCTCTCCCACCTTCTCTCTCTCCCTCTGTTCCCTCTCCCTTACTTTCCATCCCTCTCCCCCCCTCTCTCTCTCGCTTTCTATCTCTTATTTTGATGGAAGTCTGCCTGGACCTACCTGATCTGCTCAACACTTTAACTCCCCGTCCCATTCCCACACTGACCTTTCTGTCCTGGGCCTCCTCCATGGTCAGAGTGAGGCCCAGCGCAAATTGGAGGAACAGCACCTCATATTTCGCTTGGGCAGCTCACACCCCAGCGGTATGAACATTGACTTCTCTAACTTCAAGTAACCCTGGCTTTCCCTCTCTCTCCATCCCTTCCCCTTTCCTAACTCTCCGACCAGCCTGACTGTTTCCCCGATTAGGACAAAGGACATTTATTAAATTTGTCTTGCCATGCAGCACACAGATAAAGATAAGACATAACATTAAAGAATCTGCCCACAATGGTTCCCATTATGAGGGAAGGCACAAAGTCCAGTCCCCATCCCCTTGTCCACCCATAGTCGGGCCTATTGAGGCCTCCACAATCGCCGCTACGGGGGCCGATGTTCCAGGCCCTTCCTCGCCGGGTGATGGTGCTCCGGCGTCGGGAGAACCCTCTCAGCGGCTCCGGGTGCCGGTAACGGCCGCTTCCTCGCTGGAGACCGCGGCTTCCAACGCCAACAGGCCGCGGCTGGATGGAGCTCCACAACTGGCGATCTCGCCGAGAGATCCCAGGCCCCCGACGTTAAAGTTGAAATTCAGCGCCACATTGCGTCTCTGTCTGTTTTGTTGACCACCTTCAGTGACCTATTCTACATTCTCCTTGATCCCCATCTCCCTTGATCTCTTACACTTCCTTGTCTCTGTAACTCCCTCTCCCCTGACTCCCTGTCCGACCCAAAACGTCGCCCGTTCCTTCCCCCCCCGGAGATGCTGCCTGTCCCGCTGAGTTGCTCCAGCATTTTGGGTCGATCTTTGATGGAATCAATGACAGCGAGTTTACAAAAGGCAGGCTTAGTGGGGAATCACCTTTCACTGCTGTGATTACGGCCCTGTCTGTGGATAATGTATCAATGGCAAAAGTGCTATTATAGTGTGAACAGATGTCATGAAGTAATTACCCTCAGCTCCCCTCCTCTCTCCCCTCCCTTCCCCCTTCTCTCTCATCCTCTCTCCTCTCCCCTCCCCTCCTCTACCCCCTCATCTTCTCTCCTCAATTCCCCTCACCTCCCCTCCCCTACACCCCTCCCTCCGCTCACCCACTCTCCTCTCCACTCCCATACCCTCCCCCTAATTACACTCCACAGATCAATGGAATGAGAGCGCGCTCCCCTTCACCGCCATCTGTAGGTGTAGCGTCCGTCCCACCTGTGGGATTAATATCCTTCCACAAGCATCTTCTCCCCCTCACTAACCCATCCATAGACATGGTCGATGGTGTTCAATGCTACTTCATTGCCACATGTGAAGGGGCGGCACGGCGGCGCAGCGGTAGAGTCGCTGCCTCCCAGCACCAGAGACCCGGGTTCGATCCCGACTACGGGTGCTGTTTGTACGGAGTTTGCACACTCTCCCCGTGACCCGCGTGCGTTTCCTCCAGGTGCTCCGGTCTCCTCCCACGCTCCAAAGACGTGCCGGTTTACAGGCTAATTGGCTTCGGTAGAAATTGTAAATTATCCCTAGTGCATGTAGGATAGTGCTAGTGTGTGGGGATGGCTGGTTAGCACGGACTAGGTGGGCCGAAGGGCCAGATTCCGTGTTGCACCTATAAAAAGTCTAAACATACTTGATTAGTACGGGTGTCGGAGAGAATGGGGTGAAGGCAGGAGAATGGGGTTAGCAGGGAGAGATAGATCAGCCTTGAGCTATCTCTCGCAGGAAAAATGTTCCCAATGTTGGGCGAGTCCAGAACCAGGGGCCACACACAGTCTTAGATTAAAGGGGAGGCCATTTAGGACTGAGGTGAGAAAAAACTTTTTCACCCAGAGAGTTGTGAATTTGTGGAATTCCCTGCCAGAGGGCAGTGGAGGCCAAATCACTGGATGGATTTAAGAGAGAGCTAGATAGAGCTCTAGGGGCTAGTGGAGTCAAGGGATATGGGGGGAAGGCAGGCACGGGTTATTGACTGGGGACGATCAGCCATGATCGCAATGAATGGCGGTGCTGGCTCGAAGGGCCGAAGGGCCTCCTCCTGCACCTATTTTCTATGTTTCAATGATTGAATGGCGGAATAGACTTGATGGGCTGAATGCCCTATTCCTCACTTGACCTTATTCTATGATATACACTGGGAACTGTAAATCCCATCGTCGAGTGAGAATGTTAATCACATCGATAACAACCACATTCTGTGTTAGTTTTTTTTTGGAGCCTTTGGTTTAAATTCTAAACCCACCTGTCTCTCCGAGAGTAGGTCGCAGCTTGTGTGTGTGTGTGTGTGTGTTTTTGAGGGCACTTCATTGTCCGATCAGCAGCGGGACAAAGGCTTGGGGCCGGTGTGCCTGGGGCTTTGTTTGTTCGACGCTCCGCAGGGACTGAGCCTCCGATGGCTCAGGGCTCCAGTTTCAGCCCAGCATTGTCCCGGCTCCCTGCCAGCTCTCCCCACCGCTCTCTGCTGCGTGGGAAGGAACTGCAGATGCTGGCTCACACCGAAGATGGACACAGAATGCTGGAGTAACTCAGCGGGACAGGCAGCATCTCTGGCGAGTGGGAATGGGTGATGTTAGCTTTCATAGCAAAAGGATTTGAGTATAGGAGCAGGGAGGTTCTACTTCAGTTGTATAGGGTCTTGGTGAGACCACACCTGGAGTATTGCGTACAGTTCTGGTCTCCAAATCTGAGGAAGGACATTATTGCCATAGAGGGAGTGCAGAGAAGGTTCACCAGACTGATTCCTGGGATGTCAGGACTGTCTTATGAACAAAGACTGCATAGACTCGGTTTATACTCTCTAGAATTTAGGAGATTGAGAGGGGATCTTATAGAAACTTACAAAATTCTTAAGGGATTGGACAGGCTTGATGCAGGAAGATTGTCCCCGATGTTGGGGAGGTCCAGGACAAGGGGTCACAGCTCAAGGATAAGGGGGAAATCCTTTAGGACCGAGATGAGAAGGACTTTTTTCACACAGAGAGTGGTGGGTCTCTGGAACTCTCTGCCACAGAGTGTAGTTGAGGCCAGTTCATTGGCTATATTTAAGAGGGAGTTAGATGTGGCCCTTGTGGCAAAGGGGATCAGAGGGTATGGAGAGAAGGCAGGTACGGGATACTGAGTTGGATGATCAGCCATGATCATATTGAATGGCGGTGCAGGCTCGAAGGGCCGAATGGCCTACTCCTGCACCTAATTTCTATGTTTCTATGTTCAGGGTCGAGAGAGGGTCTCGATTTAAGAATAAGGAGTAAACCATTTAGGACGGAGACGAGGAAACACTTTTTCTCACAGAGAGTGGCGAGTCTGTGGAATTCTCTGCCTCAGAGGGCGGTGGAGGCAGGTTCTCTGGATGCTTTCAAGAGAGAACTAGATAGGGCTCTTAAAAATAGCGGAGACAGGGGATATGGGGAGCAGGCAGGAAGGCAGGAACGGGAAATCCTTTAGGACCGAGATGAGAAAAACATTTATCACACAGAGAGTGGTGAATCTGTGGAATTCTCTGCCACAGAAGGTAGTTGAGGCCAGTTCATTGGCTATATTTAAGAGGGAGTTAGATGTGGCCCTTGTGGCTAAAGGGATCAGGGGGTATGGAGAGAAGGCAGGTACGGGATACTGAGTTGGATGATCAGCCATGATCATATTGAATGGCGGTGCTGGCTCGAAGGGCCGAATGGCCTACTCCTGCACCTATTTTCTATTGTTATCATTTAATTGTGGAGGAAAGCTTAGAACCCGCTGCAGTACAATAATAATGGTAAAAGCTGACGTCATTTAGAGACTTTCCTGAATAAAATAGTCACAATCAAACAAAATCCATTTATTTCCGCATCTCAAATTGATGCTTTTCCATTGTATACAGGGCTACTGTGGTAGAGTTGCTGCCTCGCAGCGCCAGAGACCCGGGTTCCATCCTGACTGCGGGTGCTGTCTGTACAGAGTGTGCACGTTCTCCCCGTGACCACGAGGGTTTTCTCCGGGTGCTCCGGTTTCCTCCCACACTCCAAAGACTTGCAGGTTTGTCAGTTAAATGGCTTCAGTAAAATTGTGAATTGTCCCTAATGTGGGGGATAGTGCTAGTGTACGAGGTGACCGCTGGTCGGCGCGGACTCGGTGGGCCTGTTTTCGTGCTGTATCTCTAGAGTCCAGTATAACTGTGCCGTGGGATTCTCACTGAATCGTGTGCGAAAATAAAAAATGTCACTGTATTGGGTACAGGTGACACTAAAGTACATTGTTCATCGGGGATAGGAGCAGAATTAGGCCATTCGGCCCATCAAGTCTACTCCGCCATTCAATCATGGCTGATCTTTCTCTTCTTCCTAACCTCGTTCTCCTGCCTTCTCCCCACAACCCTTGTGACACCCGTACTATCTATCTCTGCCTCAATAATATCCACTGACTTGACCTCCACAGCCTTACTGTGGCAAAGAATTCCACAGATTCACCACCCTCTGACTAAAGAAATTCCTCCCCATCTCCTTCCTAAAAGAACGTCCTTTAATTCTGAGGCTGTGCCCTCTAGTCCGAGACTCTCCCACTAGTGGAAACATCCTCTCCACATCCACTCTGTGCAAGCCTTTTAATTTTCTGTACGTTTCAATGAGGTCCCTACTCATCCTTCTAAACTCTGCTACTAAATTGTATTCAATAGACAATAGGTGCAGGAGGAGGCCATTTGGCCCTTCGAGCCAGCACCGCCATTCAATGTGATCATGGCTGATCATCCCCAATCAGTACCCCGTTCCTGCCTTCTCCCCATATCCCCTGACTCTGCCATTTTTAAGAGCCCTATCTAGCTCTCTCTTGAATGCATCCAGAGAACCTGCCTCCACCGCCCTCTGAGGCAGAGAATTCCACAGATACAATGATATCCACAGATTTCTACAGATTCCAATGTTACAATACGAACCAATATGGACAAACGTAACTACAATTTTCACCAGAAGGTAAAAAAAAAACACAATAACACAGATAATTAAAATAAAATAGTATAAATAGTCTAATAGAACAAAAAAAAAATAAGATGTATATACAATATATTAAAAATAGTCTTTGGAAGCATGGTTCTTGTTCACATTATCTTTCTTTGTCACAGTTCTGTGTAGATCCTCACCGTCGTGAAGAAGGGTCCCGACCCCAAACATTTTCTGTCCATTCCCCCCCGCGGATGCTGCCTGACCCGCCGAGTTCCTCCGGCACTTTGCGGTTTTCTCAGGATTCCAGCACCTGCAGTTCCTTGTTGTCCTGATTAGCGAGGGCGTTAAAGCATTCGGGGAGAATGGGGTCGAGAGGGAAAGAGTGGACCAGCCCTGATTGAATGGCGGAGCAGAATCCAGCATTCTGTGTCCCTTTTTGTGGATGAATCTTTGGAATAAGTGCCTACGATCGGGACACCACATGTGCGTACAGTGTGCCACATTCAATAGGAAGAATGATATCCTGTCGATAGTGAACGATACATTTCAGACACAGTGGAGCAGCGGTAGAGTTGCTGCCTCACAGAGACACGAGTTCGATCCTGAAGATGGGTGCTGTCTGTACGGAGTTTGCATGTCCTCCCAGTGACCGCGTGGGTTTTCTCCGGGCGCTCCGGTTTCCTCCCACACTCCAGAGATGTGCAGTTTTGTAGATTAATTGGCTTCTATAAGTTGTCCCTAGTGTGTGTAGGATAGTGCCAGTGTACGGGGTGATCGTTGGTCAGCGCGGACTCGCTGGGCCGAAGCGCCCGTTTCCGCGCTGCATCTCGAAAACAAAAACCCAAATAAAACTACAGTTGAACTGGAATTTGGAAAGACAGAAAATACATTTTGAGATGCAATAGAGAAAGCAAATTAAGGGAACAGCGAAGCTAGACACTAAATGCTGGAGTAACTCAGCCGGACGGGCAGCATCTCTGGAGAGAAGGAATGGGTGACGTTTTGGGTCGAGACCCTTCCTCAGACTTCAGGAATAGTGTGTGGTTGGGAGGAAGTGAGGAATGGTCGAATGGATAAAGGGAATGATGGTTTAAGGCAAAAGGGGCTGGAATTGGGAGGTGGAGAAGCGAAAGACCGGAGCATTACAGAAGGCCATTCTGCCCGTTCTATCTGTACGGGCTCGATGGAAGAGTAATACGCCTGGTCCAACTGCCAGCTCTGCGAACTCCTTCCTTGTAGATGCTTATCCTGCTTCCTTCCCCATACTGCAACTGAACTGTCCACTTTACCTCCTCCATCTGCCACCCATTCCAGCTGCCTCTCCGTGTCTCCGTGGAGGAGGGGCGGAAGGTGCAATTGGGATAACTTGAACTTGGTGTCACCACTGTTGTGAATGTGCCCTGTTGTTGGGTTGGAGGCTTCTGCTATGACTACAACAAGACAGGAGCGAAGTTGGTGTAGGTAGACCCAAGGTCCTTGGACAACTGAGAGAAGATCTGAGGCTGGGTCCTTGAACATTGAGGAGATCACATCTGGGTCCTTGGACACCTGGGAGATCTGAAGTTGGTTCCATGGACATCTGAGAGATCTGAAACAGGGTCCTTGGTCATCTGAGAGGAGACCTGGGGCTGGCTCCATGGACAACTGAGAGATCTGAAGCTGGGTCTTTGGGCATCTGAGAGGAGACCTGGGGCTGGCTCCATAGACATCTGAGATCTGAAACAGGGTCCTTAGACATCTGAGAGGAGATCTGGGGCTGGGTCCGTGGGCATCTGAGGAGACATCCAAGGCTGGATCCCTGAACATTGAGGAGATCAGATCTGGGTCCTTGGACATCTGAGAGATCTGAAGCTGTGCCCTTGGACCTGAGAGGAGACCCCAGGCAGAGGTGGTTCTTCCAGTCTGTCTCTGCCGGGAGCATGGACCTTATCCCTGGAACGTTCAGCCGACCAGTGCCAAGGATCTAGGAACGTCTAGTTCTGCTCGACCCAGACGACCTTCTGCTGTTCCTGGACGATGCTGTCCCTCACGGCCTTGGCCAGCTCGTCCACGGTGACCCAGGCGCCGGGCTCCACCGCGGCCGAGAGGCACGGCACCGACTCCAGGTGCTTCTGCTCGATGCGGTGGAGCTTCAGGAACTCCGCGTCGCTGCCGCACGACTTTGGCGCCAACTTCCTGCAGGGAGAGGCGACGGGAAGACTGAGCGTCTACCCCCACTCTGCCCCCACAGTCTACCCCCTCCCCCCACAGTCTACCCCCTCCCCCCACAGTCTACCCCCTCCCCCCACAGTCTACCCCCTCCCCCCACAGTCTACCCCCTCCCCCCACAGTCTACCCCCTCCATCCACTGTCTACCCCCTGTGCCTACAGCCTACCCAGTAATACCACCCATCTTCCCGCTCCGCCCGCGATCAATACCATCACTGGCCGGGAGGTTTACCTCAGCCTCTTCATGTTTTTGGGCGTCACCTTGATATGGATGATGATGCTGTAGATTCCCTCGGTGATCAAGTCCTTGATGGAGTGCACTCCTAGAGGCAGCAAGCCGTGCTTGTTCTGAAAAGGGGGGAGAAGGTTGACCGTTGTCATTCAGAGGCCATGCACAGGCAAGCCGAGTTGCGGAGAGAGGGTGGGAGGTGTGGCAGCACGAGGGTCGTATTCAGGTCGTGTATCTGTGGGGGGGGGGGCTCCTCCTTAATCCCCCATCCCAGTGTCATAAGGAATAGGAGTAGAATTAAGCCTCTAGACCCATCAAGTCTACTCCACCATTCAATCATGGCTGATCTATCTCTCCCTCCGAACCCCATTCTCCTGCCTTCTCCCCATAACATAGAAACATAGAAAATAGGTGCAGGAGGAGGCCATTCGGCCCTTCGAGCCAGCACCGCCATTCATTGCGATCATGGCTGATCATCCCCTATCAATAACCCGTGCCCACCTTCTCCCCATATCCCTTGATTCCACTAGCCCCTAGAGCTCTATCTAACTCTCTCTTAAATCCATCCAGTGACTTGGCCTCCACTGCCCTCTGTGGCAGGGAATTCCATAAATTCACAACTCTCTGGGTGAAAAAGTTTTTTTCTCACCTCAGTCTTAAATGACCTCCCCTTTATTCTAAGACTGTGGCCCCTGGTTCTGGAACCTCTGACACCCGTACTAATCAAATATCTGTTAATATCCGCCTTAAACATCTCCATTGGCTTGGCCTCCACAGCCATCTATGGCAACGAATTCCACAGATTCACCACCCTCTGACTAATGAAATTTCTCCTCATCTCCTTCCTAAAAATACGTCCTTCAAGGCTACAATATACTAAACTAAACTAAACTCAACTGCGACTCAGTACCTTAGCGATGACGTCTCGGATCGCTTCGAGGGTGATGCATTCATACTTGTCCTGGTTCAGGACCTTTTGCAAAGGAAATCGAGTCTTGTTCTTCAGCTGTTCCCCAGTGAGAACCTCTGGAAGGGAAAGAGACGGACAAACGTTCTTGTTACTTTGGCAGCGGTGGGAAGATTAATGCCGAGACCATTTTGGGTCAAGTCCCTTCTTCAGACTCCATATAGTCTATTGTACTCTTATTAATTAAACTCTATCACAGAGAGTTATGGTCCAATGGGATTGGTGTAGGTATGTGTCATGGCTAGCACGGATGAAGTGGACCGAAGGGCCTGTTTCTGTGCGATTCTCTCAATCGACGTGCCCATTCCAGAGGACAGAGAGGATGCAATGGGCCAAATGGCCACCTGATTTAGTTTAGTTTAGAGATACTGCGCAGTCACAGGCCCTATCGGCCCACCGAGTCCGTGCTGTCCAGTGATCCCCGCCCACCAACACTACCCCACACACACACACACACACTAGGGACAATTTACATTTATACCAAGCTGATTAACTTACAAACCTTTGGAGTCTTTGGAGTGCGGGAGGAAACCGGGGCACCCGGAAAAAACCCACGCAGGTCACAGAGAGAACGTACAAACTCCGTACAGACAGGACCCGCGGTCGGGATTGAACCTGGGTCCCTGGCGCTGTGAGGCGGTAGAGGGCCTGTCCCACTTTCACCAGTCATTCACGAATTCCCCCAGGTTTTCCCATTGATTCAAACTCGCAGACTGTTCGTAACGAGTCCGTAGGAGTATCGTAGCGGCTCGTTATGCCAGACGTAGGTACTCGTGGCATCAGGTAAGGCGGGACGTTTTTTCCGGCCCGATAAAAAAATTTCCACGAGTTTAAAAAAAATGGTCGGGATGAAAGAAAATGCAACTTTGTACTCGTAAGGATGGCATCGAAATAGTCGTGGGAACTCGTCGTAGTTCGTAGGAGTTCGCGAACATAGTCGTGGAAGGTCGTAGGAGTTCGTAGATTACCACGATCTTGTGAGTGTGTGGGATTCTCTGCCTCAGAGGGCGGTGGAGGCCGGTTCTCTGGATGCTTTCAAGAGAGAGCTAGATAGGGCTCTTAAAGATAGCGGAGTCAGGGGTTATGGGGAGAAGGCAGGAACGGGGTACTGAGTGGGGATGATCAGCCACGATCACATTGAATGGCGGTGCTGGCTCGAAGGGCCGAATGGCCCACTCCTGCACCTATTGCCTATTGACTTTTTTTTTTCAGGTCCTTTAAACTCAGCAGAGGTTTTGAATAAAGTCATGAAAGTGTGCCAGGCCCTCAGCTCTACCTCCGCGTCACCGTGCCGATGTGAATATTCGGGGCACGGGAGCTCCTACCTGCTTGCACCATTTGGAAGTCTGCAGCAGTTGGCGACTGTAGTATGCGGTGCATCAGAGGCTTGGCTAACACCGTCGGCATGATGACCACCGGTCGCTTCTGACGGACACTGACCGGATGGACAAGGCTGTAAGGTACGACTCTTTCGTTCCTATCTGCAATTCAAGCCAACGTCACAGGTTTAACACAATCGCTCATTCCTAAAAAAACCCCTTTCTTTTTTTCTCACCCATTCCTACTCTCCAGAGATGCTGCCCATCCCGTTGAGTTACTACAGCCACCCTAGTTCTACGTCTAGTCTCACTGTCCAATTAATCCATGATTCATTTTACTGTTCGTACGCCATCCTTGACACCGTCTCCTCAGCCAGCAATGGTCCATTTCACATTTCCCTTGCTCACCATCCCCTTTGATCTGTGTTTTTCACACCTTACCATAGAATCATAGAAAATAGGTGCAGGAGTAGGCCATTCGACCCTTCGAGCCTACACCGCCATTCAATATGATCATGGCTGATCATCCAACTCAGTATCCCGTACCTGCCTTCTCTCCATACCCCCTGATCCCTTTAGCCACAAGGGCCACATCTAACTCCCTCTTAAATATAGCCAATGAACTGACCTCAACTACCTTCTGTGGCAGAGAGTTCCACAGACTCACCACTCTCTGTGTAAAGAATGTTTTCCTCATCTCAGTCCTAAAGGAATTCCCCCTTATCCTTAGACTGTAAATAGTGAAAGGCCTGGATAGAGTGGATGCGGGCAGGGTGTTTCCGCTAGTGGGAGGGTTTAGGACCAGAGGGCACAAAGCCCGGCCAATATTCCATCTAGTTGGTGCTATGAAGTTGAACAATCAATCTTTGAATGGGATCACATTGAAACTGCCTCTCATTCTTTCCATCTCGGTCCTAAAAGACTTCCCCCTTATCCTTAAACTGTGACCCCTTGTTCTGGACTCCCCCAACATCGGGAACAATCTTCCTGCATCTAGCCTGTCCAACCCCTTAAGAATTTTGTAAGCCTCTATAAGATCCACCCTCAATCTCCTGAATTCCAGTGAGTACAAGCCGAGTCAATCCAGTCTTTCTTGATATGGAAGTCCTGCCATCCCAGGAATCAGTCTGGTGAACCTTCTCTGTACTCCCTCTATGGCAAGAATGTCTTTCCTCAGACTAGGTACCCTTTCCTCAGATACCCTTCCATACCTCTGTGTAAGAAGGAACTGCTTTTATTCTGTTGCCTGAATATATTTGGACCATTTATATAAGGCAAGATGTGACTAATTTAGAATGCAGGAAAGAACTGCAGATGCTGGTTTAGGCCAAAGATAGACGCAAAAGGCTGGATTTCAACTCAGTCGAGTGGCAGTGACTCACCTTCAGGGCAGAAGCGGAGGGAGTGGGTGCTGGGGCTGACGTTCTTGGGCAGACCAGCCGCCACTATCCTCACCTGGTCCCCACCCAACGACTTCAACTCATCGTAGTTCTTCATAGCCTTCAGGAAACAAAATGCTGAAGTGACCCAGCGGGAGAGGGGGGCCCGAGCCCGGTGGCACGGAGGCGGCCGGAGAGGACCCAGCGACCGCAGACCGATGGACGAGGACGGACGGCTTGGAAGTGAGGACGCCACAGCCGGGGGAAGGAGGAAAGGAGGGCTCGGGCGTGGGGGTACCGCTGTGAGAAGGGGAAGTACAATGCGCGTGGGGATACTTTGTATCCATGTCCGCGCCCTTTAGGTGGCGACTATTTGAATACCTTGGGTACACACGCAAAGAACATCACTGTGACTTGTCACGTGGGACAATAAAATATGTGGGGTCACAGTTTAAGGATAAGGGGGAAGTCTTTTAGGACCGAGATGTGAAAAACATTTTTCACACAGAGAGTGGTGAATCTGTGGAATTCTCTGCCACATAGGGTAGTTGAGGCCAGTTCCTTGGCTATATTTAAGAGGGAGTTAGATGTGGCTAAAGGGATCAGGGGGTATGGAGAGAAGGCAGGTGCAGGATACTGAGTTGGATGATCAGCCATGATCACATTGAATGGCGGTGCAGGCTCGAAGGGCCGAATGGCCTACTCCTGCACCTATTTTCTATGTTTCGATCTGTTCGCGAGTTACCTTCTTTGCTCTCTCGTTCTTCTGGAAGTTTCCGATGAGGGAGTGGATTTTAACCATGAGTAGCTGGTGAGCTCTAAATCGGAGAGAGATAGTGAGAGAGAGAGAGATTACAAATCAATTCCCTTCACGGTTGGCATTCCCAGCAGATCCAAGACGACTTTTGTCCTCAGGAATCTTTGCCGAGCGAGTGAGGGCAGCTAGGATACAGAGCAGATACTGCGTACAACATCCCATCTCTTCCCACCCACCATATCCTACATCTATTTGCACTCTCACAGACACCTGAAGCATCCCTTGAAATAAGGCAAATAAGGGGCGGCACGGTGGCGCAGCGACAGGGTTGCTGCCTCACAGCGCCAGAGACCCAGGTTCGATCCCGACTACGGGTGCTGGCTGAACGGAGTTTGCACGTTCTCCCCGTGACCTGCGTGGGTTTTCTCCGGGTGCTCCGGTTCCCTCCCACACTCCAAAGACGTGAAGGTTTGAAGGTCAATTGGCTTCAGCAAAATTGTAAATTGTCCCTGGTGTGTGTGTGTGTGTGTGTAGGATAGTGTTAATGTGCGGGGATCGCTGGTTGGCACGGACTCAGTGGGCCGAAGGGCCTGTTTCCATGCTGCATCTCTAAACTATATAACCATATAACAATTACAGCATGGAAACAGGCCCTCTCGGCCCTTCCAGTCCGTGCCAACCATTTATTTTCCCCTAGTCCCATCCACCTGCACTCAGACCATACCCCTCCATTCCCTTCCCGTCCATATACCTATCCACTTTACTATTAAATGTTACAATCGATCCAGCCTCCACCACTTCTGCTGGAAGATCATTCCACACAGCCACCACTCTCTGAGTAAAGAAGTTCCCCCTCATGTTACCCCTAAACTTCTGTCCCTTAATTCTCATGTCATGCCCTCTTGTTTGAATCTTCCCTACCCTCAATGGGAAAAGCTTATCCACGTCAACTCTGTCTATCCCTTTCATCATTTTAAAGACCTCAATCAAGTCCCCCCTTAACCTTCTGCGCTCCAAAGAATAAAGACCTTACTTGTTCAACCTTTCTCTGTAACTTAGTTGCTGGAACCCAGGCAACATTCTAGTAAATCTCCTCTGTACTCTCTCTATTTTGTTGACATCCTTCCTATAATTAGGCGACCAAAATTGTACAGAATTGGTCTCACCAATGCCTTGTACAATTTTAACATTACTTCCCTACTCCTATATTCAAGGCTCTGATTTATAAAGGCCAGCACACCAAAAGCTTTCTTTACCACCCTATCTACATGCGATTCCACCTTCAGGGAACTATGCACAGTTATTCCTAGATCTCTCTGTTCCACAGCATTCCTCAATTCCCTACCGTTTACCATGTAAACTAAACTAATTGCTTCAATTAGCAGGTGCAGGGCATCGGGTTGAGGTGTTCAAAGGTTCTGGGGAGAAGGCAGGAGAATGGGGTTGAGGGGGGAAGATAGATCGGCCGTGATTGAATGGCGGAGTGGACTTGATGGGCCGAACGGCCTCATTCTTCTCCAATGGCATGACCTTATGAGATAATGTTACTCAGGTGGCACAATGGCACAGCTGGTAGTGCCACTGTCTCACAGCACCAGAGACCCGTGGTCAATCCTGACCTCGGGTGCTGGCTGTGTGGAGTTTGCACGTTCTCCCCGTGACCGTGTGGGTTTACTCCGAGATCTTCGGTTTCCTCCCACACTCCAAAGATGTGCGGGTTTAATTGGCTTCAGTAAAAATTGTAAATTGTCCCCGTCGTGTGTGTAGGGCCCGTTTCCGCGCCGTATCAGGGTGGTCAAAAGGCACCATGACACACACTGGGAACTGTAAATCTGTGAGAACGTTGTTTAAATTCACAACTAGCACACTCCGAAGTGCCTGAAGGTAGACACAAAATGCTGGAGTAACTCAGCGGGTTGGGCAGCATCTCCGGAGAGAAGGAATAGGTGACGTTTCGGGTCGAGACCCTTCTTCAGACCTACCCGAAATGTCACCCATTCCTTCTCTCCAGAGATGCTGCCTGTCCCGTTGAGTTAGATAGATACAAAATGCTGGAGTAACTCAGCGAGACAGGCAGCATCTCCAGAGAGAAGGAATAGGTGACGTTTCGGGTCATTCCTTCTCTCCAGAGATGCTGCCCGTCCCGCTGAGTTACTCCAGCATTTTGTGTCTATCTTCGGTGTAAACCAGCCTTCCGGCTCGTTTTGAAGGGCCAGTTTCCCTCGCTGCATCTCGGAAGACTTTACTTGCCCACAGCAGGGTACCTGTTGGCGCTGGGGATGGTTCCTTGCTCCCGGTCGCTCATGGTGACAGGGTCAATGCGGGCACAGAGCCAGTCGCTGCCCGGCGGGCAGGCCGTGTCCAAGACGTGCAAGATCTCATCGCACTTCACCTGCAAGGAGCAGCTGTCCACCTGGCCCAGGATGTTCAGATTCACTCGGATGTAGAAGGAGCTTCCGTTCAGCTGCCTGTCCACCTCGAAAACCCTGGAGAACGGCTTGCAGGCTAGAGGGCCACAAATCAGAGAATCATAGAAACATAGACAATAGGTGCAGGAGGAGGCCATTCGGCCCTTCGAGCCTGCACCGCCATTCAATATGATCACGGCTGATCATCCAACTCAGTATCCCGTACCTGCCTTCTCTCCATACCCCCTGATCCCTTTAGCCACAAGGGCCACATCTAACTCCCTCTTAAATATAGCCAATGAACTGGCCTCAACTACCCTCTGTGGCAGAGAATTCCACGGACTCACCACTCTCTGTGTGAAAAAATGTTTTTCTCATCTCGGTCCTAAAAGACTTCCCCCTTATCCGTAAACTGTGACCCCTTGTCCTGGACCTTCCCCAACATCAGGAACAATCTTCCTGCATCTAGCCTGTCCAACCCCTTAAGAATTTTGTAAGTTTCTATAAGATCACAAAATCACAAGATCATAAGCGCAGGCAAGTGGGACTAGTTTAGCTGGGACATGTTGGCCAGTGTGGGCAGGTTGGGCTGAAGGGCCTGTTTCCACAACGTATCACTATATGGCTCTATAATTCTTTTTTTTTTTTTTAATATTTATTTTATTAGAAGCTATTGTACAAGGAGAAAGTAATCGACATAACAATTATACAATATTCGTACAGCTTCAATTTTAACATCTTATAAGCTAATAAGAGCCGTTGTGAGTCAGCAGCTCTAACCCGCTGCGCCACCACTGTGCCACCGTTGAGGGAGGCCTTTGTGGTCAGGGAAGGCCACGATGGCTCCCCGGTGAAGACTATCCTTAGCTTAGATCACAGTCATGCCGTATTTTGCTCACCTACCCTTGATCGGCAGGAACGGAAGAGATTCCGGAAACGTACGGCAGGGCAGCGTCCTGAATGCGTCCGTCCCAGCGCGGTTCTGCGGAGCGATCCTCTGCACGATTCCCTCTCCCTGCTGAAGACACGGAGACATTTAAACACACGGAGCACGAGTCCAAATTTTCATCCTCCCTGCAGTCACCAACACCAATCTACCCCGACCCAACGTCCCGGCACGCTGGCGCAGCGGGTAGAGCTGCTGCCTCACACCGCCAGGGACCCGGGTTCGATCCCCTCGCCAGGAAGCGAGCGGGCAAGATCGTCTCTGACCCCTCTCACGCTGGCCACAAACTCTTTGAATCACTTCCCTCTGGAAGGCGACTCCGGACTGTCAAAGCTGCCACAGCCAGACATAAAAACAGCTTTTATCCACGAGTAGTTGCCCTACTCAACAGCCAGAAATCTGTAGCCTCCCTTTGATCTGGTATTTTGTTGGTTCACGTGCTTGATCAATGGTGTTTTATCACTAATGTTTTATTATTATTAATGTTTAGTGTTCTCCGAGTCATTCGTAACCGTCACTGTATGTCATGTTGTTACTTGTGGGCGTAGCACCAAGGCAAATTCCTTGTATGTGAATACTTGGCCAATAAACTTACTTAAAAGATGGAGTAACTCAGCGGGACCGGCAGCATCATTGGGGAGAAGGACTGGGAGACGTTTTGGGTCGAGACCCTTCTTCAGACTGGTTAAGGGATGATTGGAAGCTTACACATGATCGTTGAGGGTGACAGTCGTGCAGCGGGTAGAGCTGCTGCCTCACGGCACCAGGGACCCAGGTTCGATCCTGTCCACGGGTGCAGTCTGTACTACTCCTATCCATATTCTCCAGAGATGCTGCCTGGCCCACTGAGTTACTCCAGCACTCTGTGCATTCAATCAGGTATAACGTATATTTTGATCCTGTACCCCGGTGTTTGTACGTTCTCCCCGTGACCTGCGTGGGTTTACTCCGGGTGCTCCGGTTTCCTCCCACACCAACTCCAAAGACGTGTAGGTTTGTAGGTTAATTGGGTTGGTATAAATGTGAAATTGTCCCTAGTGTGTGTAGGATAGTCTTAGTGTGTGGGGATCGCTGGTCGGCGCAGACTGGGTGGGCCGAAGGGCCTGCTCACATGCTTTATCTCTAAACTAAACACCATGTACCAATGCCTAATGGTATCTTTACAGGTCTCAGTAAAAAATCAATTAAACAACTGCAGCTTATCCAGAATTCCGCTGCCAGAGTCTTGACCAACACCACGAAAATGGACCACATTATACCTGTCCTTAAATCTTTGCACTGGCTCCCTGTGTGTAAAAGGATAGATTTTAAAATTCTGTTACTGGCTTACAAGGCACTGAATGGTCTGGGTCCAAAATACATCTCTGACCTACTTGTTGTATATGAGGCATTTAGACTCCTCAGGTCTTCAGGGACAGGTTCACTCTGTGTTCCCAGGGTCAGAACTAAAAAGGGCTGAAGCAGCGTTCAGTTTTTATGCTCCACACCTGTGGAACAAGCTTCCTGAACACCTGAGGTGTGCACAGACTGTAACCACATTTAAATCAGGCCTAAAAACACTGTTGTTTACTGTAGCTTTTCCATAACCCAACATGCAGGTAATCTTAATCTTCTAATCTTAATCCTTTTATGTGCTTTTAAAATCGGTTTAATATTTTAGTGACTTTGTTTTACTATACATGCATTTGTCTTATTGCTTGGTATGTAATGTTTGATTTTGGCTATTCTGTTGTCCTGTGTTGTATTGTGGTTCTGCAAAGTTTTTAAACGATGTTATTCTCTTGTTTCTTTTGTAAAGCACTATGAATTGCAGCTTGTACGAATGGTGCTATATAAATAAACTTGTCTAGCCCCACCACCCTTCATACTGATATAGGATTATGTACCAAGAGAATGGTAAATGGTAGGGAATTGAAGAATACAGTTGAACAGAGGGATCTGGGAATAACCGTGCATATTTCCTTGAAGGTGGAATCTCATATAGATAGGGTGGTAAAGAAAGCTTTTGGTATGCTAGCCTTTATAAATCAGAGCATTGAGTATAGAAGCTGGGATGTAATGTTACAATTGTACAAGGCATTGGTGAGACCAAATCTGGAGTATGGTGTACAATTTTGGTCGCCCAATTATAGGAAGGATGTCAACAAAATAGAGAGGGTACAGAGGAGATTTACTAGAATGTTGCCTGGGTTTCAACAGCTAAGTTACAGAGATAGGTTGAATAAGTTAGGTCTTTATTCTCTGGAGCGCAGAAGGTTAAGGGGGGACTTGATGAGAGGGATAGACAGAGTTGATGTGGACAAGCTTTTCCCTTTGAGAATAGGGAAGATTCAAACAAGAGGACATGACTTTAGAATTAAGGGACAGAAGTTTAGGGGTAACATAAGGGGGAACTTCTTTACTCAGAGAGTGGTAGCGGTGTGGAATGAGCTTCCAGTGGAAGTGGTGGCGGCAGGTTCGTTGGTATCATTTAAAAATAAATTGGATAGGCATATGGATGATAAGGGTATGGAGGGTTATGGTATGAGTGCAGGCAGGTGGGACTAAGGGAAAAAGGTTGTTCGGCACGGACTTGAAGGGCCGAGATGGCCTGTTTCCGTGCTGTAATTGTTATATGGTTTATATGGTAAGTCAATTGGCCCCTCAATCCTGGAATACCCAAGGTTTAGGGTCTGTTAGAAGTATATAAAATTAAGGCAGGATAGACAGTCAGAACATTTCTTCCAGGTAGGAAACCTCAAACTCCAGAGCTCACACTCAGTTTAGTTTAGAGACAGAGCGCGGAAACAGGCCCTTCGGCCCACCGAGCCCATGCTGACCAACGATCCCCATACACTAGCACTATCCTACACACACACGCCCACACACACTGGGGGACAATTTAAAATTTGACCTAGCCAATTAGCCTCCAAACCTGTACGTCTTTGGAGCGTGGGAGGAAACCGGAGCACCCGGAGGAAACCCACGCAGGTCACGGGGAGAACGCACAAAGGCTGTACAGACAGCACCCGAGGTCAGGATCGAACCCGGGTCTCTGGCGCTGTGAGGCAGCTACTCTAGCGGTGCCGCTACATTGATCCATAGAAGGGTTTCGGCCCGAAACGTTGTCTATTTCCTTCGCTCCATAGATGCTGCCAAACCCGCTGAGTTTCTCCAGCGCTTTTGTCTATATGCCACTACATTTATTATGCAAGGCCAATAAATATGTGTACATAAACATGTGGACAGACCATGTGCGTAAGAAGGAACTGCAGGTGCTGGTTTGAACCGAAGATAGACACAAAATGCTGGAGTAACTCAGTGGGACAGGCAGTCTGTGGAGAGAAGGGATGGGTGACGTTTCGGGTCAGTCTCAAATCCAAGACAACACCCATTCCTTCTGTCCCAGGAAGCTGCCTGTCCCGTTGAGTTACTCCAGCGTTCAGTGTCCATCGGTGGAGAGACCGCGTGTCTGACTCACCCCCAGTAGCTGATGTCCCTCCTGTGGCCACGACCTTTGGTGCTCAGAGTTGACCAAGATGGCCGCCCCGTTGCCCCTGGAGACGATGGGATCATGGCCGTGCTGGACTTTGGTGCAGATGCTGGTCAGGTCCGGCATTGACAAGGATGAGGACAGGGGCCTACAGCAAGACAAACCCAAGTTTAACCAGCACGGTGGCACAGTTGCTGCCTTACATTGCTTACAGCGTCAGAGACCCGGGTTCGATCCTGGCAGAGGGTGCTTGTCTGTATTTGACAATAGGATAATTGGCTTCTGTAAACTGTAAATTGTCCCCTAGTGTGTAGGGTCGTGTTGATGTGCGAGGATTGCTGGTTGGTGCGGACATGGTGGGCTGAAGGGGCCTGTTCCCATGTTGTATCTCTTAACTAAAATAGCATCAGGCCATCGATGGAGGGTGAGGGCAGGAGAGGGCATTTGGTACTTGGTGTGGAGATAGATGCAGAGATAGATTCTTGACCTGTACATATGTCGGGAGTAACAGGGAGATGGGAGGAGAATGGAGTTAGGAGGGAGAGATAGATTGAATGGCGGAGTAGACTTGATGGGCCGAATGGCCTAATTCTGCTCCTATCACTTATAAAACTTATGAACTGCAGATGCTGGTTAATGGACAAAAAGACACAAAGTGCTGGAGTAACAGTGGGTCAGGCAGCATCTCTGGAGAACATAAAGATCATTTAAGACTGAGGTGAGAAAAAAAATTTCACCCAGAGAGTTGTGAATTTATGGAATTCCCTGCCGCAGAGGGCAGTGGCCAAATGCCCCTCAAGTCACTGGATGGATTTAAGAGAGAGTTAGATAGAGCTCTAGGGGCTAGTGGAGTCAAGGAATATGGGGAGAAGTCAGGCACGGGTTATTGATAGGGGACGATCAGCCATGATCACAATGAATGGTGGTGCTGGCTCGAATGGCCGAATGGCCTCCTACTGCACCTATTTTCTATGTTTCTAACATGCATCGCTGATGGTTTGGGTTGGGACCCTCCTTGAGACTGACTCCAAAGAAGGGTCTCAGCCCACAACGTCATCTATCCATGTTCTCCAGAGATACTGCCTGACCTGCTGAGTTACTCCAGCACTCAATATGTACATTTTGATGGGGGGGGTAGAAACTGCAGGTCAAACAGCATCTCTGGAGAACTTGGGGGATAGAAGACGTGGAATGTGAGGTAGGAATGATGATCGGGCCAATGCTTCACCTCTTGTTGCCGTCAGCGTCGATGGTGGCCTCGCCCGTGTCCTCAGTGCCTGGGCAGGAGATGTCTTTGTTGGGTAGAAGTTTCTGCATTTCATCTGCAAAGCCAACGACTCACATTTACACCGTGCAGTCAAAGCGATGAATCTTAGACTTCTCCAACGACCAAGCAGGCCATTCTGCCCCTCAAATGGGTTAGCCACCCCACCCCCCCTTGGAATAGATAGGGTAAAGACCCAGAATTTTTTACCCAGATGGAATGGAAGCCCCAGTGGCCTAATGGATAAGACACTGGCCTTCTAAGCCAGGGGTTGTGGGTTCGAGTCCCATCTGGGGTCAAGTTGGGGGTGGGTGCTGTTTCTCAGCGGTAGAGTTGCTGCCTTGCAGCGTGGGAGACCCGGGTTCCATCCCGACTACGGGAGCTTGTCTGTACGGAGTTTGTACGTTCTCCCCATGGGTTTTCTCCGAGATCTTCGGATTCCTCCCACACTCCAAAGACGTACAGGTCTGTGGGTTAATTGGCTTGGTGTATGAGTAAATTGTCCCTAGTGCGTGTAGGATAGCGTTAGTGTGCTGGTCGGGATCACTGGTCAGTTCGGACTCGGTGGGCCGAAGGGCCTGTTACAGCGCTGTATTTCTATGGTTAAACAGATTAACCATATAGCCATATACCATATAACAATTACAGCACGGAAACAGGCCCTCTCGGCCCATCCAGTCCGTGCCGACCATTTATTTTCCCCTAGTCCCATCTACCTGCACTCAGACCATACCCCTCCATTCCCTTCCCGTCCATATACCTATCCACTTTACTTTTAAATGTTAAAATCGATCCTGCCTCCACCACTTCTGCAGGAAGATCATTCCACACAGCCACCACTCTCCGAGTAAAGAAGTTCCCCCTCATGTTACCCCTAAACTTCTGTCCCTTAATTCTCATGTCATGCCCTCTTGTTTGAATCTTCCCTACCCTCAATGGGAAAAGCTTATCCACGTCAACTCTGTCTATCCCTTTCATCATTTTAAAGACCTCAATCAAGTCCCCCCTTAACCTTCTGCGCTCCAAAGAATAAAGACCCAACTTGTTCAACCTTTAGAGGAATTAGAAGATTAGAGGAATCAAGAACCAGATAGGAACTTTTAAGGCAGAGATTTCTTTAGTCAGAGGGTGGTGAATCTGTGGAATTCTTTGCCACAGAAGGCTGTGGAGGCCAAGTCAATGGATATTTTTAAGGCAGAGATAGATAGATTCTTGATTAGTACGGGTGTCAGAGGTTAGGGAGAGAAGGCAGGAGAATGGGGTTAGGAGGGAGAGATAGATCAGCCGCGATTGAATGGTGTAGACTTGATGGGCCGAATGGCCTAATTCTGCCCCAATCACCTACGAACTTATGGACTGCAGATGCCAGTTAATGCACAGAGGGACACAAAGTGCTGGAGAAACTCAGCAGGTCAGGCAGCATCTCTGGAGAACATGGATAGGTCTGGGGTCTGAAGAAGGGTCCCGACCAGAAAACGTCACCTATCCACCTCCACCAGAGATGCTGCCGGGCCCGCTGAGTTACTCCAGCACTTTGAGAATAGACAATAGATAATAGGTGCATGAGTAGGCCATTTGGCCCTTCGAGCCAGCACCATCATTCAATGTGATCATGGCTGATCATCCCCAATCAGTACCCCGTTCCTGCCTTCTCCCCATATCCCCTGACTCCGCTATTTTTAAGAGCCCTATCTAGCTCTCTCTTGAAAGCATCCAGAGAACCTGCCTCCACCGCCCTCTGAGGCAGAGAATTCCACAGACTCACCACTCCCTGTGAGAAAAAGTGTTTCCTCGTCTCCGTTCTAAATGGCCGACCCCTTATTCTTAAACTGTGTGGCCCCTGGTTCTGGACTCCCCCAACATCGGGAACATGTTTCCTGCCTCTAGCGTGTCCAAACCCTTAATAATCTTATATGTTTCAATGAGATAAAAACATAGAAACTAGGTGCAGGAGTAGGCCATTTGGCCCTTCGAGCCTGCACCGCCATTCAATATGATCATGGCTGATCATCCAACTCAGTATCCCGTACCTGCCTTCTCTCCATACCCTCTGATCCCTTTAGCCACAAGGGCCACATCTAACTCCCTCTTAAATATAGCAAATGAACTGGCCTCAACTACCCTCTGTGGCAGAGAGTTCCAGAGACCCACCACTCTCTGTGTGAAAAAAAACACACAGAGATATCCTCTCATCCTTCTAAACTCCAGAGTGTACAAGCCCAGCCGCTCCATTCTCTCAGCATATGACAGTCCCGCCATCCCGGGAATTAACCTTGTAAACCTACGCTGCACTCCCTCAATAGCAAGAGTCTTTGTGCACTTTCACTCAGATATAATGTACATTTTGATGGGCTTTCCGCCATCTGCACCCCCTGCGCTATCAGTTAGAGAGTTATCGAGTCAGACTGCACGGACAGCAATTATTTGGACAGGGTCACCCCCCACCCCCGAGTTAGTTGTAGACAGGTACCTGGACAGCTGTTCCCAAACTCCATTGAGTTCCTGAGAGGCCCAAATAGATAGCTAGACAAGGGGAAAAAAAGCACATTCGATTACTTTTTTTTAATTTCAAGTAATTCCAGCACCCCCCCCCCCCCCCAACTCACTCTCACCCACATTCCCCCACCCTAGTCAGGGGTGTTGGATGAAAACGAGAAGTTAGTAAGTTTATTGGCCAAGTGTTCACATACAAGGAATTTGCCTTGGTGCTCCGCCCACAAGTAACAACACAGAAGCTGGTGTGACTTGGGTGTAGAAGTTAAACCCCTGCCCCTCACCCCCCCCTCTCTCCATTCTCCCCCCCCCCCACCCAAGTCGCACCAGCTTCTCGTTCTCACCCAGCAACCCGCCTAACGACGGCCTGCTTCCTTTATCATTGATACTTTTTTTGCGAATCTTTCATTCATTTGCTCTTTGTCTCTCTACATTATCGTCACCTCTATCTCTCGCTTCCCTTTCAATCTGAGGACGGCTCTCGACCCGAAACATCACCCGTCCCCCCTCTCCAGAGATCCCACCGATGAGTTACTCCACCATTTTGATTGGTGATCGGCACAGATTCGGTTGGCCGCAGGTTCTTGTTTTCACGCTGTAAACTAAATCAAACTTAAACTCGATCAGGGGCCGGATTGAGTCAAGAGGTTGACTTTAATACTGACCCATGTCCGATGAGATTGAGTCTTGATGGTATGTTTACCAAACGCCCGCCTAGTTACAGAGTCATAGTCATAGAGTGATACAGTGTGGAAACAGGCCCTTCGGCCCAACTTGCCCACACCGGCCAACATGTCCCAGCTACACTAGTCCCACCTGCCTGCAATTGGTCCATATCCCCCCAAACCATCAAACCATGTACCTGTCTAACTGTTTATTAAACATTTGGATAGTCCCAATGATAGAGCTCTAGGGTCTAGTGGAGTCAAGAGATATGGGGAGAAGGAAGGCATGGGTTATTGATAGGGGATGATCAGCCATGATCACAATGAATGGCGGTGCTGGCTCGAAGGGCCGAATGGCCTCCTCCTGCATCTATTTTCTA
Organism: Raja brachyura; assembly: GCA_963514005.1. The sequence continues at coordinate 3,956,197 of OY740817.1, forward strand.
TGTTTCTATGCCCCAGCCTCAACTACCTCCTCTGGCAGCTCGTTCCATACACCCACCACCCTTTGTGTGAAAATGTTACCCCTCAGATTCCTATTAAATCTTTTCCCCGTCACCTTGAACCTATGTCCTTTGGTCACCGTTCCCCTACTCTAGGCAAGAGATAGTCCGTCACCTGCTGGCCAGTTCCACGTCCTTCAGTCTCCGCAGCAGAGAGTCCTTGCTCGGTGGGAAGGGAACCAGTGAGAACCTGTTCACGCCTTGCTCATCATCCATGTTGGGTAAGGGACTCCTCCTGAAACAGGGAGAGAGGGAGGGAGAGGGGGAGAGGGGGAGAGAGAGAGAGAGAGAGAGAGAGAGAGAGAGAGAGAGAGAGAGGGAGGGAGGGAGGGAAGAGGGGGAGAGGGGGAGGGAGGGGAGAGGGGGAGGGAGGGGAAGGGAGAGAGGGGGAAGGGAGAGAGGGGGAAGGGAGAGAGGGGGAAGGGTAGAGAGGTGGAGGGGAGAGAGGTGGAGGGGAGAGAGGTGGAGGGGAGAGAGGGGGAGGGGAGAGGAGAGAGGGGGAGAGGAGAGAGGGGGAGAGGAGAGAGGGGGAGAGGAGAGAGGGGGGAGGGGAGAGAGGGGGAGATGGAGAGAGGAGAGACGAGAGACGAGGACAGGAAGGGGGGGAGAAAGGGGAGAGAGGAGGAGAGGAGGAGAGTGGAGAGAGGGGAGAAGGGGAGATAGAGATAGATAGAGAGACAGAAAGTGAGAGGAGAAACAGTGAAATAGAGAGAGCGAGAGCGGGGGCAGGAGAGGGAGAGGGAGAGAGATGGAGAGAGCGAGAGAGAGATTGATTGAGAGAGAGGGGGAGAGAGAGAGAGAGAGAGAATGATGGTGTTAGCTCATCCATCACATGCAGTGTAACAGAACTATGCATTCTGGGCTCAGAGAGGGAAAGGGAGGGGCGTGCATCGCGGGATTAACAACGCAGCACAAAGAGGTTGGGGAGATTGATGGTTTAGTTTAGTTCAGAGATACAGCAGGGATACTGGTGCCAACCTCGTGCAGCAACGAGGCCCAGCTCTCTCTACAATCAGTCCATCAGTTATCCACCGATCTCCTGCCGCGCTTTGTCCTGCCTCCTCCTCTCTTGCATCTTTCTCTTCCCTGTTACAATCAGTCTGAAGAAGGGTCCCGACCAGAACCGTCACCTATCCATGTTCCCTCCAGATGTTACATCTATAGAGAACACCTACTGGTCGCCACGGTGGTGCAGCGGTAGAGTTGCTGCCTTAAACCCCTGTCCCACGGTACGAGTTCTCTCTCCCCGAGTTTGCCCGATTCGAACTTGGAGATTTACGGTAACGGCCGCTCGTCGGTATTCGGAGCTCTCGTGGACATTTTTCAACATGTTGAAAAAATCTTCACGAGTCTTCCCGTGCTTACCTGCCGCTAGCGAATCTTCCCGAGTATCTGCCGTTAGCGCTAAGAGACGTCCCCGAGCTCCGATGTACCCACTACGTTCATTCTCCGTGCTTACCACGAGTTTGATTTTTTTTACACTCGGGAGAGCTCTACGAGAAACTCATACCGTGGGACAGGGCTATTACAGCACTTACAGCGCCAGAGACCCTGGTTCGATCCTGACTACGGGCGCTGTCTGTATGGAGCTTGTACGTTCTCCCCGTGATCTGCGTGAGTTTTCTCCGAGATCTTCGGTTTCCTCCAACACTCCAAAGACGTGCAGGTTTGTAGGTTAATTGGCTTTGGTATAAATGTGAATTGTTCCTAGTGAGTGTAGAATAGTGTTAAGGGCCTGTCCCACTGTACGAGCTAATTCAAGAGGTCTCCCGAGTTTAAAAAATAAAATCAAACTCGTGGTAAGCACGTAGAATGTACGTAGCGGGTACGTCAGAGCTCGGGACGTCTCTTAGCGGCTCGTAACGCTAACGGCAGGTACTCGGGTAACGCGGTAAGCTCGGGAAGACTCGTGAAGATTTTTCAACACGTTGAAAAATGTTCACGAGAGCCCCGAGTACCTACGAGCGGCTATTACCGTAAATCTCCGAGTTCGAATCAGGGGAAACTCTTGAATTAGCTCGTCCAGTGGGACAGCTGCACAAGTGTGCTGGTCGGAGTGGGCTCGGTGGCCAAAGGGCCTGTTTCCGCGCTGTATCGCTAAACTAAACTAAACTTGTGTCAGGGGTTATGGGGAGAAGACAGGAGAATGGGGTTGAGAGGGAGAGATAGATCAGCCATGATTGAATGGTGGAGTAGATTTATTGGGCTTGTTGGTGAGATGGTCACAGATGATGTCCGGACCAAGCAGACATACCATGAGTGGACCTTGGGATACGCCGGGGTTTTTTTTTTGGAGAAAAGTCAAGATGCTGAGAGAATGGAGCAGCTGGGCTTGTACACTCTGGGGTTTAGAAGGATGAGAGGGGATCTCATTGAAACATATAAGATTGTGAAGGGTTTGGACACGCTAAGGGCAGGAAACATGTTCCCGATGTTGGGGGAGTCCAGAACCAGGGGCCACAGTTTAAGAATAAGGGGTAAGCCATTTAGAACGGAGACGAGGAAACACTTTTTCTCACAGACAGTGGTGAGTCTGTGGAATTCTGAGGGCGGTGGAGGCAGGTTCTCCGGATGCTTTCAAGAGAGAGCTAGATAGGGCTCTTAAAGATAGCGGAGTCTGGGGATATGGGGAGAAGGCAGGAACGGGGTACTGATTGGGGATGATCAGCCATGATCACATTGAATGGCGGTGCTGGCTCCAAGGGCCGAATGGACTACTCCTGCACCTATTGTCTATAAAACTAAAATGATTACGGGTGCAGCCAATGTATTTCTGCTGGCAGAGAGGGTCACACTCCAGAAGCAGCCAGGACATACCATGGTCGATGATTCTTCTCCATAGTCACTCTCTGTAAACAAGGGGGACAGAAATTACAGTTAGCTGTGAAGATATGATCACGACTTCACAAGTCATAGGAGTAGCATTTGGCCATTCGGCCCATCGAGTCTACTCCGCCATTCAATCATGGCTGATCTCTGTCTCCTCTGCGCCCTTTGTGTGGAAAAGTTACCCCCGAGTTTCCGATTAATTTCCCCCCCCCCGCCTTAAACCGATGGCGTCTGGTTCGTGACTCCCCTACTCTGGGGGAAAAAAGACTGCGTGCATTTACCAAAAATGACAAGAGATTTGATATTCGCCGTTGACATTCATACTGACAGATGGAACAATGAAATTCTAATCAGCAGGCTGGTGAACGTAAAGGACCTGTCCCACGAGCATGCGACCTGCATGCGGCAAGCGCAACCAAACCGGAAGCGGAGGCTGCGCGGGGGGATTCGAGTGATCCCCGTACAGGGCCTGTCCCACCAGCATGCGCCTGCATGGGGCCTCGCGGAGGTCGGTGAGTGGCGCGAAGTTGGAGCGAAGTCCGCGGTAAGTTCGCAAGGACGAAGAGGGGCACGGAGGCACACAGAGAGGGGCACGGAGGTCACAGAGAGGGGCACGGAGGTCACAGAGAGGGGCACGGAGGTCCCACAGAGAGGGGCACACACAGAGAGGGACGCACAGAGAGAGGGACGCACAGAGAGAGGGACGCACAGAGAGAGGGACGCACACAGAGGGGCGCACACAGAGGGGCGCACACAGAGGGGCGCACACAGAGGGGCGCACACAGAGAGGGGCACACAGAGAGGGGCACACAGAGAGGGGCACACAGAGAGGGGCACACAGAGAGGGGCACACAGAGAGGGGCACACAGAGAGGGGCACACAGAGAGGGGCACACAGAGAGGGGCACACAGAGAGGGGCACACAGAGAGGGGCACACAGAGAGGGGCACACAGGCACGCAGAGAGGGGCACGGAGGCACAGAGCGGGTCATGGAGGCACGACGTCGAGGCAGTGCGTGTGGCGTTTAGGCGGCTGCTGGGCCGACAGGCCGTTGCCGCGCGGAATTTTGAACATGGCCAGTTTTTCGGAGCCCCGCATGGAGTTTTTCGGACCAGCCCCGCACAACTCCATACGGTTCCAACGATTAAAATGGGACTGGCCCCGCGAGGCCGGACGGCTCAAGCGACCACGTTAGGTCCCGCTCACCGCATGGAGTCGCATGCTGGTGGGACAGGCCCTTAATACACAAAGATAATAAATCCCGATATAAAACTGGTCACACTAGGTATGTCAGAGGCCTGTTCTGAGCTAACCATATTTCAAAGACGTTTCCTTAACTATGGCGTAATAACGGCGAAAAATTTAATACTCAAATTTTGGAAACAGACACCAGTCCCTACAGTGATGATGTGGATCACAGACATGTCCGAGAGTCTTGGCGGAAAAAACAGATCAATTTTTTAAGACATGGACACCCTTTACTGAATTCTTATAACAATAGTATGGTGCAACACAAATTTAAATTTAAATCTGATGCTGGGTTGGGTGAGGCGAGGGGGGGAACGAGGGGCAAGGGGAAAATCTCCAATTTTCTTTTTATTTATTTTTTATTTCTATATCTTTCTGCTACACTGCTTTGGTAGTTAAGGGGATTTTCTTTTGTTCTTGTATTGCGTACAGTTCTGGTCTCCAAATCTGAGGAAGGGCATTATTGCCATAGAGGGAGTGCAGAGAAGGTTCACCAGACTGATTCCTGGGATGTCAGGACTGTCTTATGAACAAAGACTGCATAGACTCGGTTTATACTCTCTAGAATTTAGGAGATTGAGAGGGGATCTTATAGAAACTTACAAAATTCTTAAGGGGTTGGACAGGCCAGATGCAGGAAGATTGTTCCCGATGTTGGGGAGGTCCAGGACAAGGGGTCACAGTTTAAGGATAAGGGGGAAATCCTTTAGGACTGAGATGAGAAAAACATTTTTCACACAGAGAGTGGTGAGTCTCTGGAATTCTCTGCCACAGAAGGTAGTTGAGGCCAGTTCATTGGCTATATTTAAGAGGGAGTTAGATGTGGCCCTTGTGGCTACAGGGATCAGCAGGGGGTATGGAGAGAAGGCAGGTACGGGATACTGAGTTGGATGATCAGCCATGATCATATTGAATGGCGGTGCAGGCTCGAAGGGCCGAATGGCCTACTCCTGCACCTATTTTCTATGTTTCTATGTTTCTTCAATCTATCTTTTCACTTTCTACTACTTTCCTCTCGTGTTCTCTCTTTCTGCTCATTTTTCATTTTCATAATTTAAGGTTAAAAATGAAGCTGTATAATAATTGTATAATTTTAATGCCGAATGTTTTATCTCTGTACAAAACAGAATCTCTGCTTTTAATTAAAAAAAAATGTTTTTAATTAAAAAAATATAATATACAATCAAGTAATATTCAATAAATTAATAATATCTCCTCTTCGCAGAACATGGCGGTCTAACGACGAGTGCCGGTCCGTATGGCCGAGTTTGACTTACCCGGAAACTGTGGGGTTTGGCCGGACGATAATTCCAATCTCTGGAAGGAAAGGAAGGTTTAGGATTCGGCAGTGGGATGGGCAACGTTCCGGTGATCCTCAACAGTCCACGTGAGTGTGCTCTCGCTCTTGGCTCTATGCCCCTCGATGGTCCAACCCAACCATTTGAGGACAAACCTTTCCCTCCCAGAGAGTGGTGAATCTGTGGAATTCTCTGCCACAGAAGGCAGTGGAGGCCAATTCACTGGATGCTTCCAAAAGGGGATACTGATTGGGGATGATCAGCCATGATCACATTGAATGGCGGTGCTGGCTCGATGGGTCGAATGGCCTACTCCTTCACCTATTGTCTATTGTCTATAGGACTTTATTCTTTGGAGCGCAGAAGGTTAAGGGGGGACTTGATTGAGGTCTTTAAAATGACGAAAGGGATAGACAGAGTTGACGTGGATAAGCTTTTCCCATTGAGGGTAGGAAAGATTCAAACAAGAGGGCATGACATGAGAATTAAGGGACAGAAGTTTAGGGGTAACATGAGGGGGAACGTCTTTACTCAGAGAGTGGTGGCTGTGTGGAATGATCTTCCAGCAGAAGTGGTGGAGGCAGGATCAATTTTAACATTTAAAAGTAAAGTGGATAGGTATATGGACGCGAAGGGAATGGAGGGGTATGGTCTGACTGCAGGTAGATGGGACTAGGGGAAAATAAATGGTCGGCACCGACTGGAAGGGCCGAGAGGGCCTGTTTCCGTGCTGTAATTGTTATATGGTCTATTGTCTAAAAGAGAGTGAGATTTAGGTCTTTGGGCTAACGGAATCAGGGGATATGGGGGGGAAAAGCAGGAACGGGGGACTGATTCTGGATGATCAGCCATGATCATATTAAATTGCGGTGCTAGCTTGAAGGGCCGAATGGCCTACTCCTTGCACCTATTTTCTATGTTTCTATGTTAATGGTTCAATGATTCAATGGGTCTTTAATCTCATGTATGCACAACACAATTAAATTCCTTTTCGGGTCGAAAACCCGAAATGTCACTCAATCCTTCTCTCCAGAGATGCTGCCTGTCCCGCCCACTTACCCCAGCATTTGGTGTCTATCTTCGATTTAAACCAGCATCTGCAGTTTCTTCCTGCACCAAATATCAGGGGATTGCGGACCAAACATAGAAACATAGAGAAATAGGTGCAGGAGTAGGTCATTCGGCCCTTTGAGCCATTCAATATGATCATGGCTGATCATCTAAAATCAGTACCCCGGGCCTGCTTTTCCCTCCATATCCCTTGATTCCTTTAGCCCCAAGAGCTAAATCTAACCCTCCCTTGAATACATCCAGTGTATTGTCCTCCACTGCCTTCTGTGGCAGAGAATTCCACAGATTCACAACTCTCTGGCTGAAAAAGTTTTTCCTCATCTCAGTCCGAAATGGCCTACCCCTTATTCTTAAACAGTGGCCCCTGGTTGTGGACTTCCCCAACATCGGAAACATTCGTCCTGCATCCAGCCTGTAAAATCCTTTAATTATTTTGTTTGTTTCTATAAGATCCCCTCTCATCCTTCTATACTCCAGAGAATACAAGCCCAGTCGATCCATTCTTTCATCATATGTCAGTCCCGCCATCCCGGGAATTAACCTGGTGAACCTAAGCTGCACTCCCTCAATAGCAATAATGTCTTTCCTCGAATTAGGAAACCAAATTTGCACACAATACTCCAGGTGCAGTCTCACCAGGGCCTTGTACAGCTGCAGTAGGACCTCCTTGCTCATAAACGCAATGAAGGCTAACATGCCGTTAGTTTTCTTCACTGCCTTCTGTACCTGCATGCTTACTTTCAGTGACCGATGAACAAGGCTACCCAGGTCTTGTTGCACCTCCCCTTTTCCTAATCTAACCTTTTCCATTCAGATAATAATCTGCCTTCCTGTTCTTGCCACAAAAGTGGATAACCTTGCATTTATCCACATTGTACAGCATCTGCCATGCAACTGCCCACTCGCCCCAACCTGTCCAAGTCACCCTGCAGCCTCATAGCATCCTCCTCGCAGCTCACACTGCCACCTAGCTTTGTGTCATCCACAAACTTGGAGATCTCTGCCTCGTCCCTCTCCCCCTACCTTGACGCAGTTCCGCCTGCTCAGCCCAGACGAGGGGAAGCTCCTGCCTCCTCTGTGGGCCTCTCTGCTCGGGTCCTCAGGGAAGCTGATGGAGTCCAAGCTGCCGCCCATCGAACTCTGAGGAAGCAGAGAGGTTGGGCGTCAGCAGAGTTTGTGAGGACCCGTCTGAAAATAGTCACAGTGGCGATGAAGAGGGGGGGTGACAAAGGACCTGGCGTGGGTGGGGGGGCTGTCGTGAGTGGCGGGGGGGGGGGGGGGGGGGGGTGGGGGGAGGGGTAGGAAGCATCAAGGAGGACCAGGCGTGGGGGACCTCTGTGAGGGGAAGGATGGGAAAGAGAGGGTGTTAGAAGCAGATTCAAGAACAGATGCTGCACAGAACGCCACAGGAGATCCTTCTTCCCAATGGCTATCAAACTGGACAACCCCTCCCCCTTCTGTCGTGGGGTAGACTGCGACTGACTATCGCCCCCCACCCCCCCCACCCCAAATCTTTGCACATCCCCAATCCTTTCCACTCGTCACTTTAATTTCATGCTTCATGTAATTTATTTTTGGCAAGATTAATAAAGTTGTATCGCATAGTTACACATTATCCCACACACACTGGGGATCACCGAGTCCGCATCGACTAGCGATCCCCGCACGCTAACACCGCCCCACACACACTGGGGACAGTTTTACATTCATACCAAGCCAATTAACCGACACGCACGTCTTTGGATTGTGGGAGGAAACCGGAGCACCCGGAGGAAACCCGCGCGGGTCACGGGGAGAGCGTGCAAACTCCTTACAGGTCGGGATCGAACCCGGGTCTCTGGCGCTGTGAGGCCGCAACTCTGCCGCTGTGCCACCATGCCGCCCCTCATCCTTGGAGCGCAGGAGGATGAGGGGTGGTCCCTTGGCTTAACCTTGCACGGTGGCACAGCGGTAGAGTTGCAGCCTAATGGGCCCGACCCACTTGGGCGTCATTAGCGCGTCACGCAGATGGCGCGCCAAGATTTTGTACATTCCACATCCGCGCGTCGCTGCCTACGTCACCACGCAACAAGCGCGCGCCACGTGACACGTATATGATGTCGTGCAAATTATCGTATGGTATACCATACGATATCAAAGACATCGTATAGTACTTCTCTCCTGGGATAAATAATGTTCTATCGCGTGGTGTCGTATTGTAAGATAGTTACATTGAGATCTGTCAGGTGGAGGTTGCAGGATCTGAGCTCCTTCAGCTGTGAGTGCAGTTTGGTCGCCTCTCCCTCCTTCCTGGCCAACTCCAGGTGCAGCAGGTCCATCTTCTCCTCCAGTCCCCACACCTGCCTGCGGTGCCGGCTGACGTCCACCAGGAGCTGGGCGTGGACGGTCTGCACCTCGTCGCGGGCTCTCAGTGCCTGCAGAGGGGAGAGAGGGGTCGGTACATGAGGGGGGGGGTCGGCGCAGGGTAGAGGCGGAGGCCGGCAGCTGAGGACACGGTGCCAAGAGAACAGGGGGACCCGGCATTGAGGGGGCCGCAGACAATACAAAGAGGCACCAGTTTAACTTTGTCCCTCCCGTCTGAAGCCTCTTGGTAAAATGTGTGGGAAGGAACTGCAGATGCTGGTTTAAACCGAAGATGGACACAAAATGCTGGAGTAACTCAGCGGGGCAGGCAGCATCTGTGGAGAGAAGCTTAGAGCATCTTAGAATAAAGGGGAAGTCATTTAAGACTGAGGTGAGAATTTTTTTTTCACCCAGAGAGTTGTGAATTTATAGAATTCCCACAGAGGGCAGTGGAGGCCAAGTCACTGGATGGATTTACAAGAGAGTTGGATAGAGCTCTAGGGGCTAGTGGAGTCAAGGGACATGGGGAGAAGGCAGGCACGGGTTATTGATAGGGGACGATCAGCCATGATCACAATGATTGGCGGTACTGGCTCGAAGGGCCGAATGGCCTCCACCTGCACCTATTTTCTATGTTTCTATGAGAGAAGGAATGGGTGACGTTTCGTCTCAGTCTGAAGAAGGATCTTGACCCGAAAAGTCACCCAATCCTTCTCTACCCAGATGCAGCCTGTCCCGGTGAGTTACTCCAGCATTTTGTGTCTAGCCTCTTGGTGAACCTCGTCTGCGACCTCCCCAGAGTCTCCACGCCGGTCCAGTAACGGGGGCGAGCAGAACCGCCCGCAGGAAGCCGACCCGGGGCTTTACCTGGTCTCGTTCCTTCTCCACCTCCTGGATCTGCTGCAGGAGGGTGTCGATCCGGTACTCCTGCATCTGGCATTGCTTCGTGACCAGCGTAGCCTGGACCCCCAGGTCTTCCTTCTCCCTCAGGTACTGGGTGGAGAAATGATTCACAGAATTAAGGGCTTGTCCCACTTGGCCATCATTCGCGCGGCATTTAGGCAACCTGCTAGCGTGTGGGTAGCGTGCGGGTGGCGTGTGGGACAGGCGCATGGAGTGGCGTGGAGGAGTGCGGACTTCGTCCTGCACGAAATCTTCGCGCGTCACCGGCCTGTCACGTAAATTACAGCCAAGTGGGACGCCCTGGCGCGGCACGACGTCTCACCTCCAACAGCAGCAGAAGCCGGCAAACGATGGCCACGCTCAGCCTGGGGCTCACGGCCGTTACGGATCCGGATCCGCCCCCACTTCTACTCCCAGAACGGGGCCAAGACGATTGGAGATAGACACAAAATGCTGGAGTAACTCAGCGGGACCGGCAGCATCTCTGGAGAGAAGGAATGGGTCGAGACCATTGTTTCAGACTGAAGAGGAGTCTCGACACGAAACGTCGCCCATTATTTCTGTCCAGAGATGCTGCCGGTCCCGCTGAGTTACTCCAGCATTTTGTGTCCATCTTCAAATGACGCCACGCGCTCCAGACGGCCGTGCGGACGCATGATGGCGCGCAAGTCCGTCGCGTGTCAGTCACTACCGGCCTGTCGCGTGGGACAGGCCCTAAAGTCGGACGGCACGGTGGCAGAGTTGCTGCCTCGGTTCAATCCTGACTACGTGTGCTGACTGTACAGAATTTGTACGTTCCTGTGTTAAGACACCTGTGTGTCTTCTCCACGGAGGTTAATAGGCGTATGTAAATTGTGCCTAGTTCGTTGGACTAGAACTGGTGTAAGGGCAGTGATCACTCTTCGATGGGCCGAAGGGCCTGTTTTCACACAGTATCCCTAAGCTAAACAAGTGCCCATCAGCCAACAATGACGGTGCCAAACGTTCTAGGAGCAGAATTAAGCCATTTGGAGCAGAATTACACCATTGTCATCTCCTGCTTTCTCCCCGACCCCATTCTCTCGGTCTTAAAAATATCCATTGACTTGGCCTCCACAGCCTTCTGAGATTCACCACCCTCTGACTAAAGAGATTGATGGGGGGGTTGGTGCCAATGTCCAAAGCAGGGGCGGCACGGTGGCGCAGCGGTAGAGTTGCTGCCTCACAGCGCCGGAGACCCGGGTTTGATCCCGGCTACGGGTGCTGTCTGTGCAGAGTTTGTACGTTCCCCCCGAGATCTGCGTGGGTTTTCTCCGATACCTTCAGTTTCCTCCCGCACTCCAAAGACGTACGGGTTCATTGTCTCGGTATAAATGTGAAATTGTCCCTCGTGTGTGTAGGGTAGTGTTAGTGTGCGGGGATCGCTCGTCGGCGCGGACTCGGTGGGCCGAAGGGCCTGTTTCCGCGCTGTGTGTCTTAACTAAAGGTGAAAGTAAACGGACTTTAAGAACCTTGTCGCGGAGTTCCTCGGCTTGCTGGAGCTCCAGGTTAAGGTGGTGAAACTTGTCCACCAGCGTCTGCCTATCTTCAAGGGCTTCCTGCCGATCATGGTCCATGATGTCCAGCAGTGTCTTGTCCATGCTGGGGAGATTAGTCTTGCTCTGTCGGGCACACAACGGCAGAAACACAAGAGTGAATTATCACCGGGTGTGGAGTCATACGGCACGGAACCAGGCCCTTCAGCCCAACTCGTCCATGCTGGCCAAAAGGCTACAGCCGTCAGGCTTTTAATCATCACAACCCCCAAATAAGCTCTGGACCACATAGACTTGGGGCATTGGTTTGGTATTTTTCCATCATTATTTTTTTTCCGATATATATATGTACACATAATATATGTGTGTGTGTGTGTGTGTGTGTGTATATGTATGTATGTATGTACCAATGCATTCACACACACGCACATACACACACACACAATCTCACTCACACAGTCACACCAACACACTCACACACACACAGTCACACTAACAGTCACACGTACACAATCACACACACACAAAATCAGTCACACAGTCACACACACATACACAATCACACACACACACTCACACAAATACAGTCACACACAGGTACACAATCACACGCGCACACACAGTCACACACACGTACACAATCACACACACACGTACACAATCACACACACACAGGTACACAATCACACACATAGGTACACAATCACACACACACAGGTACACAATCACACACACACGTACACAATCACACACACACAGGTACACAATCACACACACGGGTACACAATCTCACACACTCACGTACACAATCACACACACTCACACACACAGGTACACAATCACACACACCCATGTACACAATCACACACACTCACAGGTACACAATCACACACTCACGTACACAATCACACACACACAGTCACACTGACACAGTCTTACACAAATGCAGTCACACACACATACACAACCACACACACACACACACACACAGTCAGACACACACACATATTCACACACACAGAGTCAAATAAATGCAATGTTGTTAATTGCTCCACTGCATGGCTGCACTCGATGGAGAAGATGAACTTTGACCTTGCACCCTTTCCCCAGCCCCGACTTGCCGATGTGCAGACCCCTGGTGCGCGATGCGTGCCCTTCAGCGCCGCTGCACTGGTGCGGGGCTTACCTGCAGGAAGGTCTGCAGCTGGAGAACGGTGGAGCGCAGCTGCTGGTTGTCCAGCTGCAGCTTGCTGACGCTCTGCTTGCTGGGCAGGCTGTCCATGTCCTCCTGCAGCTTGCTGGACACCCTGCGCGCCAACATGCACTCCTCCTGCACCCCCGTCAGCCTCCACCGCATCTGGTCATTCTGCAACATAGCCCAGCCGTCAGCACCCACGCATGCCCAGCCCGCTCACCTGGTACACCGCTATGATCTCACATAAAAACATAGACAATAGGCGCAGGAGTAGGCCATTCGGCCCTTCGAGCCAGCACCGCCATTCAATATGATCATGGCTGATCATCTAAAATCAGTACCCCGTTCCTGCTTTCTCCCCATATCCCTTGATTCCGTTCATGTCCCGAAACGTCACCCATTCCTTCTCTCCAGAGATGCTGCCTGTCCCACTGAGTTACTCCAGCATTTTGTGTCTACCTCCGATTTAAACCAGCATCTGCAGTTTCTTCCAACACGAAATATCAGGGGATTGTGGACGTGGACCAGACATAGAAACATGGGTGTAGGAAGAGGCCATTCGGCCCTTTGAGCTATTCTATATGATCATGGCTGATCACCTAAAATCAGTACCCCGTTCCTGCTTTCTCCTCATATCCCTTGATTCCGTTAGCCCCAAGTGCTAAATCTAACTCACTCTTGAAAATATCCAGTGAATCGGCCTCCACTGCCTTCTGTGGCAGAGAATTCCACAGATTCACTACTCTCTGGGTGGAAAAGTGCATCCTCATTCATCTCAATGGTCCTTATTCTCAACTTCTTCCCAACAACTCTGCACAACACTAACCTTAACAACGAACGACACACTATTGCAGTGTGTTGGTTGCAGTGCCATGAGATTTTTTTCATTAATATGGGCATATTAAGTTATTACACTGTTCATGATTATCTATGAGTATTGTGTTTGCCATAGAGGGAGTGCAGAGAAGGTTCACCAGACTGATTCCTGGGATGGCAGGACTTTCATATGAAGAAAGACTGGATAGACTCGGCTTGTACTCGCTAGAATTTAGAAGATTGAGGGGGGATCTTATAGAGACTTACAAAGTTCTTAAGGGGATGGACAGGCTAGATGCAGGAAGATTGTTCCCGGTGTTGGGGAAGTCCAGGACAAGGGGTCACAGTTGAAGGATAAGGGGGAAGTCTTTTAGGACCGAGATGAGAAAAACATTTTTCACACAGAGAGTGGTGAATCTGTGGAACTCTCTGCCGCAGAAGGTAGTTGTGGCCAGTTCACTGGCTATATTTTTAAGAGGGAGTTAGATGTGGCCCTTGTGGCTAAAGGGATCAGGGGGTATGGAGAGAAGGCAGGTACGGGATACTGAGTTGGATGATCAGCCATGATCATATTGAATGGCGGTGCAGGCTCGAAGGGCCGAATGGCCTACTCCTGCACCTAATTTCTATGTTTCTATGTTTGCTGACCTTTATTCAGATCTAACTGAATTTTTCCGTTGTTGATAGCTTCATTATTTTATTTTAGAAATACAGCGCGGAACAGGCCCTTCGGCCCACCGCGTCCGTGCCGACCAGCGATCCCCGCACATGACAACTAATCACTCTGGACTTGAAGATAGGCACAAAATCTGGGGTAACTCAGCAGGACAGGCAGCATCTCCTGAGAGAAGGAATGGGCGACATCTCGGGTCGAGACCCTTCTTCAGACTAAGAGGGAGATAAAAAGATAAGGAAGTGTAAGGTGTGAAAACGGGTCAAAGGGGATGGAGATCAAGGAACATGTAGAGTAGATCGTTGTTAGCTGGGAGAAGGTGACAACAAAGCAAACAGAGATGCTCTCACACCTTATCTCTGCATCTCCCTCTCCCCTGGTTATCCATTCCCTTTGTCCCATATTTCACACCTTACACTTCCTTATCTCTACATCTCCCTCTCCCCTGACTCTTAGTCTGAAGAAGGCTCTCGACCCAAAATGTCACCCATTCCTTCCATCCAGGGATGCTGCCTGTTCCGCTGAGTTACTCCAGCTTTTTGTGTCTATCTTCGGGGTAAACCAGCATCTGCAGTTCCTTCCGACACACTCTGGACTTGACTATGAAGGTCCCCATTCCTCACCTCCAGCTGCAGTTCTCGGTTCCTCATCGCCACCATGTTCTTCTCCTCGTGGAGTTGTGCGTGCTTCATGGCCAGCAGGTAGCTGTCCTCTCTCACCTTGTTCAGCTGGTTGTTGAAGATCTCGATCTCGGCCTTCAGCTTGTGGTATCGCTCCTGGAAGCCCTGCAGCTCCTGGTTCTGCTGGCGGATGTGCTCGCTGGCCACCGCCAGCTCCTGGCACTTGGCCTGAAGCTTGTGGATCTCCGCGTCCCGATCCTTCAGCTGCCTCTGCACCTTCAGCGCCTCGCTCATCAAAAACTGCGTCAGTCCCTCGTAACCCTCCTCCACTGCCAGGAAGAACCACATGCGTGTTTACTTGTATGTATGTGCATATGTGTGCATGTATGTATATATGAGGCTTATGTATGGATATATGTGTGTAGGTATACGTGTGTGCATATGCATGTATATATGTGACTTATGTATGGATATGTGTGTATGTATATGTGTGTGCATATGCGTGTATGTATGTGGCTTATGAATGGATATATGTGTGTATGTTTACATGTGTGCATATGCATGCATGTATGTATGAGTGTGTGCATATGTGTGCATGTATATATGTATACGTGTGTGCATATGAGTGTATGTATGTGGCTTATGAATGGATGTATGTATGTTTACATGTGTGCATATGCATGTATGTATGTGTGCATGTATATATGTATACTGTGTGCATATGCGTGTATGTATGTATGTGGCTTATGTATGGATATATGTATGTGTGTTTATGCATGTGCATATATATATGTTTGCATGTGTGCACATGTATGTATGTTTGTGTGTGTGCATATGAGTGCATGTATGTATGTTTGTGTGTGCATATGTGTGTATATGTATGTATGTGGCTTATGAATGGATATATGTGTGTATGTGTTTGTGTATATATATATATCATTGTAGATGAGATAAAGTTTGTAAATTAATTGATGACTAGCGGAGAAGGGGTAGGAATAAATAATTTTATACTACCTCCGCCTGCTTTTCGTGAGTTGTATAGAAGTTTATTGTTCATTTCATTTTATTGTTATTTTCCTTTGTTTTTAACATTTATTTCATTTTACTTGTTCAAAATAAAATATATACTACTGCAGCGGCAGCCGGACAGGACTCTGAAACGGACAAGAAGTCGAAGCCAAGATGCCGAAAGGACAAGACGCCGAAAAGCTATGACCCTGTCAGACATGAGGTCGAAAATTGATGATGCCGGACGGACATGAAGGCAAAATGATAAATAGATAACAGACACCACCCTAACCCCAACCCTAAAGGGCTTGTCCCACTTACAGGAACTTTACAGGCGACTGCCGGCACCCGTCATAGGTCGCCGAAATGTTCAACATGTTGAAAATTCAGCGGCAAGCAGAAAGATGCTACGACTGTTTGGAGACCTCTCACGACCATAGGAGACCTCTCAGGACCATACAGGCGACCCCTGGCGACATGTCGCGGGTGACCTCTGATGACTATAGGAGACCTCTCACAACTATACAGCCTGTGTGGTCTTGGGAGGTCTCCTATGGTCGTGCGAGGTCTCCAAAGAGTCGTAGCTCTAGTCTTTCTGGTTGCCGCTGAATTTTCAACATGTTGAAAATGTTGGCAACCTATCACGGGTGCTGGCAGTCGCCTGTAAAGGTCGCGGATGTGGGACGGGCCCTTAACCCCAACACCGAACGGACGTAACCGTAACTCTAACCCTAACACCGAACGGACGTTAGGGTTTTCTTCTCGTTCTTCTGCAAAAGTGCATTCGGCGTCCTGTCCGCACACGTACCACTACTCGTTCAGTTCAGTTTAGTTTAGAGATATAGAATGGAAACAGGCCCTTTGATCCTTCGAGCCCATACCAGAACTCTATCCTACACACTCTAGGAACAATTTGCAATTTTACCAAAGTCAATTAATCTACAAATCTGCACGTGTTTGGAGTGTGAGAGGAAGCCGGAGCACCCGGAGAAAACCCACGCAGGTGACGGGGAGAACGTAGAGACTCCACACAGACAGCACCCATGGTCAGGATTGAACCCGGGAAAACCCAGACAGGTCATAGGGAGAACGTACAAACTCCGTACAGACAGCACCCGTGGGCAGGATCGAACCCGGGTCTCTGGCGCTGCGAGGCAGCAACTCTACCGCTGCGCCACCGTTAAGATGAGGTCTGGTGTCATTTTGATACGTGGTTCACCGTACAATGCTGAATAATGAAAGGCACTCCAGCAGAGGCTACTCACCCACTAGCACCGAGCAACATCTGGTTGGTTCTTTGCCCGTGATTAACTTGTACAGTTCAGCATAGTAGAGTTCCAGGCTCTCGAGAAAGGCCTCGTATCCACGCTTACCGCGCGAACGCAAGATGTCGAGAAGGCGACCTGAATAGAGGAGAAAGACACGTTGGCGTCGGGAAATCCGGGAAGAAGATGGGAATCATAGAGCTGAGAATAGACCCAAAGTGCTGGAGTAACTCAGCGGGACAGGCAGCATCTCTGGATAGAAGGACTGGATAGTGACGTTTCCAGCCCGACTGTAGTCTGAAGGAGGGTTCCGACCTGAAACGTCGCCCAACCTTTCCCTCCAGAGATGCAGGCTGACGCGCTGAGTTACTCCAGCACTTCGTGTCTATGTCCGGAACTCAATTAGACACGAAATACTGGAGCAACTCAGCGGGACGGGCAGCATCTCTGGATGGAAGGAATCGGTGATGTTTCGGGTCGAGACCCTTCTACAGAGCAGTACAGAATAGCAACAGTCCTTGTCGACCAAGTTGGCAAACCGAGCTAATATGGGTCCCATTAATCTGCCTTTGGCCCATATCTCCCTAATCCTTCCAATACATGTAATTGATCTGGTATTTTGTTGGTTCACATGCTTGATCAATGGTGTTTTATCATTAATGTCTTATTATTATTATTAACGTTTAGTGTTTTCGGAGTCATTCGTAACTGTCACCGTATGTCATGTTGTTACTTGTGGGCGGAGCACCAAGGCAAATTCCTTGTATGTGAATACTTGGCCAATAAACTTACTTACTTAGTTTAGAGATACAGCGCGGAAACAGGCCCTTCGGCCCACCGAGTCCGTGCTGACCAGCGATCCCCCCCGTACACTAACACTGACCTACACACACTAGGGACAATTTACAATTTTATCAAGTGAATTAACCTACAGACCTGCACGACTTTGGCGTGTGGGAGGAAACCGGAACTCCTGGAGAAAACCCACGCAGGTCAGGGGGAGAACGTACAAACTCCGTACAGACAACCACACTTAAGGGCCTGTCCCACCAGCATGCAACTCTATGCGATGAGCGCGACCTAACGTGGTCGCTTGAGCCGTCTGGCGTCGCAGGGCCGGTCCCACTTCGATCGCCAGAGCCGTGCGGAATTGTGCGGAGTTCATCCCGACATCGCGCGGGGCTCCGAAAAACTGACCATGTTCAAAAATTCCGCGCGGCAACGGCTTGTCGGTTCGCAGTCGCCTCGACGCATTACACACCGTCCCGACATCGTGCCTCCGTGACGCTCTCTGTAGGTGCCTCCGTGACCCTCTATGTGTGTGGCTCCGTGGCCCTCTGTGTGTGTGCCTCTGTGCCCCACTCTGTGTGCCCCTCTCTGTCCTGGCGAACTTACCTTAGACTTCGCTCCAAGTTGCCTCACTTTGCGCCGCGTTGTGCCACTCACCCGACCTCCGCGCAGCCCTCGCTGCCGGTTTGGTCGCGCTTGCCGCATGCAGGCGCATGCTGGTGGGAACGGCCTTGTACAGGGGATCACCCGACCTCCGCGCGGCCCCCGCTTCTAGTTTGATCGCGTTCATCGCATAGAGTTGCATGCTGGTGGGACAGGCCCTTAAGGTACCAGTAAACAGGATTGAACACGGGTCCCTGGCGTTATAAGGCAGCAACTCTACCACTGTGCTACCCAAGTGTCTATTAAAATTGTTACCCCTCTCACTTTGACAAGGTCATAGAGTGATACAGCGTTGAAACAGGCCCTTTGGCTTAACTTGCCCACACCGACCAACATGCCCAACCTGTGTTTGCCCATATCCTTCGAAACCTATCCTGTGCCCCATGGGGTGGCACTGTGGCACTGTAGTAGAGTTGCTGCCTCTCAGCGCCAGAGACCCGGGTTCGATCCTGACACACGGGAGCTCTCTGTACGACCCAGGTTAGTCTGAGGGTCATCAAAGAGGTAGATGGTAGTTCTGCACTGCTCTCTGGTTGTGGTAGGACGATTCAGTTGTCTTTTTTTAACAGCTGGGAAGAAATGTGGAATTCACTGCCTGAAAGTGGATGTAATGCCTCTTCACACCTCTGTACCTTTTGCCCGACCGGAGAGGGGAGAAGAGGGAGTGGCCAGGGTGCGACTGGTCCTCGATTGTGCTGCTGGCCTTGCCGAGGCAGCGTGAGGTGCAGATGGAGTCGATGGAAGAGAGGAACAATGGCAATTCATGCTGAACAAACGCTTTAGAAATGCTCCAGGAATTAAGGGGAATTTTAAACAAGTTGGCACATGTCCGTCCTGGTCTCCCTGTACAATAAAAATTGAGACATTGAAGGGCCCATGGGACAAGCTGCCCTATACACATCCCCACTACGGGCGCTGTCCGTACGGAGTTTGCACGTTCTCCCCGTGACCTGCGTGGGTTTTCTCCAAGATCTTTACTTTCCTCCCACACTCCAAAGACGTACAGGTTTGTAGGTTAATTGGCTTTGGTATCAATGTAAATTGTCCCTAGTGTGTGTGGAGGATGATGTCAGTGTGCGGGGATCACTGGTCAGCGCAGACTCGGTGGGCCGAAGGGCCTGTTTCCGTGCTGTATCTCTACACTAAACGGCACTAATCAATCGAAGATAGCCACAAAATGCCGGAGTAACTCAGCGGGACGGGCAGCATCTCTGGAGAGAAGGAATGGGTGACGTTTCAGGTCGAGACCCTGAGAGTCAGGGGAGAGGGAGACAATGGAGATATGGAAGGGTAAGATGTGAAAACAAGACATCAAAGGGGATGTGGCTCAAGGAAAATGTAGTTTTACTTTCCAGTTTAGGTTAATCTAGAGATACAGCGCGGAAACAGGACCTTCGACCCACCGAGTCCGCACCGACCAGCGATCCCCGCTCATTAACACTATCCTACACACACTGGGGACAATGTACAATTTTATTGAAGCCAATTAACCTACACGTCTTTGGAGATTTCGGAGGAAAGCAGAGCAGCAGGAGAAAACTGATACAGGTCACAGGGAGAACGTGCAAACACCGTATAGACAGGGGAAGGCGACAACGGAGCATACAAAGATAACATTTTAACCAGGGGGAGACAGTCAAGCTGGTTGAAGAAGTAGGATGGGGAAGGAATGGAGAGAGAAGGAATGTTAACGAGGGTGGGAGAGGGGTGGAGAGAGAGGGAATGTTAACTAGGGTGGGAGAGGGATGGAGAGAGAGGGAACTTTAACGAGGATGGGAGAGGGATGTGGAGAGAGAGGGAATGTTAACTAGGGTGGGAGACGGGTGGAGAGAGAGGGAATGTTAACTAGGGTGGGAGAGGGATGGAGAGGGAGGGAATGTTAACTAGGGTGGGAGAGGGATGGAGAGAGAGGGAATGTTAACTAGGGTGGGAGAGGGATGGAGAGAGAGGGAATGTTAACTAGGGTGGGAGAGGGATGGAGAGAGAGGGAACTTTAACGAGGATGGGAGAGGGATGTGGAGAGAGAGGGAATGTTAACGAGGATGGGAGAGGGATGGAGAGAGAGGGAATGTTAACTAGGGTGGGAGAGGGATGGAGAGAGAGGGAACTTTAACGAGGATGCGAGAGGGATGTGGAGAGAGAGGGAATGTTAACGAGGATGGGAGAGGGATGTGGAGAGAGAGAGGGGGGAAACGGGCCAGCGACTGACTTGCTCGGGCCCTGCGGGAAGTCAGCATCAACGAGTGCAAGACCTCGTCCTCGTCCTCCTCATCGATGACCTTGCACTGCCGCAGGTAGGCCGTCAGCTTGCTGGGGTTGATGGACTTGGTCAGCACGTGTCTCTGGCTCTCCACCTTCTCCCACAGCCTCTCCTCCTCGCCTTCCCTCTCCTCCTCCGGCCTCACCACCGGGCCAATGCCCTCCCGCACGGAACCTGAATGGAACAAGAAGCATCAGGTACCGCGACACACACGGACACAGGTTTAACCCCAGCCTTAAATAGCAACGTTTTACAAGAGAACATCGCAGGGCCAGAGCTACTGGAAGATTTAGACAATAGACAATAGACCAGAGACCAGAGACCAGGGACAATAGACAATAGGTGCAGGAGTAGGCCATTCGGCCCTTCGAGCCAGCACCGCCATTCAATTTGATCATGGCTGATCATCCCCAATCAGTACCCCATTCCTGCCTTCTCCCCATATCCCCTGACTCCGCTATCTTTAAGAGCCCTATCTAGCTCTCTCTTGAAAACATCCAGAAAACCTGCCTCCACCGCCCTCTGAGGCAGAGAATTCCACGACTCACCACTCTCTGCGAGAAAAAGTGTTTCCTCGTCTCCGTTCTAAATGGCTTACTTGTTCTTAAACTGTGGCCCCTGGTTCTGGACTCACCACTCTGTGTGAAAAAAGTATTTCTCATCTCGGTCTTAAAGGATTTCCCCCTTATTATTAAGCTGTGACCCCTTGTCCTGGACCTCCCCAACATCGGGAACAATCTTCCTGCCTCTAGCGTGTCCAAGCCCTTAACAATCTTATATGTTTCAATGAGATCCCCTCTCATCCTTCTAAACTCCAGAGTGCACAAGCCCAGCTGCTCCATTTAGTTCTTCGGGCTAACGGAATCAAGGGATATATCCAGAACCAGGGGTCACAGTTTAAGAAACCTATAGAAACATAAAATTTTAAAAGGACTGGACAAGCTAGATGCAGGAAAAATGTTCCCAATGTTGGACGAGTCCAGTACCAGGGGCCACAGTCTTTGAATAAAGGGGAGGTCATTTAAGACTGAGGTGAGAAGAAACCTTTTCACCCAGAGAGTTGTGAATTTGTGGAATTCCCTGCCATAGTGGAGGCCAGATCACTGGATGGATTTAAGAGAGAGTTAGATGGAGCTCTAGGGGCTAGTGGAGTCAAGGGATTATTGGGAGAAGGCAGACACGGGTTATTGATTGGGGACGATCAGCCATGATCACAATGAATGGCGGTGCTGGCTCGAAGGGCCGAATGGCCTCCTCCTGCACCTATTTTCTCTGTTTCTACAACCCTACCTCAACAGGGGCTGTATTAAGTTGTTCCGCATTAAATTATACTACATACTTCACTTTGCACTCTTGTGGTCTAGTTACCTGGAATAACTAATAATCTATTTCATTATTGTGTTATTGTTGATCTATGTGTAGTAATGTGGCATTAATGTACCTCCAAAGCTGCAGCAAGTTAGAATTTCATTGTTCTGTTTCATTTGGCAAACACTCTTGGCATGACGTGGCTCTTGAAATTTGTCCCAGTTTACAAGGACCTGAAATCTTCATCATCCAGGTACAGGTATATATACACACATATATATACACATACACACATATATATACAGTGGCTTGCAAAAGTTTTGATACCCTTGAACTTTTCCACATTTTGACACGTTACAACCACAAACGTAAATGTAAATGGTTTCCAAATTTTTTTACAAATAAAAAACTGAAAAGTGTGGCGTGCAAAGGTATTCAGCCCCCTTTACTCTGATACCCCTAAATAAAATCCAGTGCAACCAATTGCCTTCAGAAGTCACCCTAATTAGTCCACTTGTGTGTAATCTAATCTCAGTATAAATACAGCTGTTCTGTGAAGGCCTCCGAGGTTTGTTAGAGAACATTAGTGAACAAACAGCATCATGAAGCCTAAGGAACACACCAGACAGGTCAGGGATAAAG
Source organism: Raja brachyura (assembly GCA_963514005.1). Next base: position 3,978,699 of record OY740817.1, read on the forward strand.
TTGTGGAGAAGTTTAAAGCAGGGTTAGGTTATAAAAAAATATCCCAAGCTTTGAACATCTCACGGAGCACTGTTCAATCCATCATCCGAAAATGGAAAGAGTATGGCACAACTGCAAACCTACCAAGACAAGGCCGTTCACCTAAACTGACAGGACGGGCAAGGAGAGCATTGATCAGAGAAGCAGCCAAGAGGCCCATGTAACTCTGGAGGAGCTGCAGAGATCCACAGCTCAGGTGGGAGAATCTGTCCACAGGACAACTATTAGTCGTGCACTCCACAAATCGGGCCTTTATGGAAGAGTGGCAAGAAGAAAGCCATTGTTGAAACAAAGCCATAAGAAGTCCCGTTTGCAGTTTGCCACAAGCCATGTGGGGGACACAGCAAACATGTGGAGGAAGGTGCTCTGGTCTGATGAGACCAAAATTGAAGTTTTTGGCCTAAATGCAAAACGCTATGTGTAGCGGAAAACTAACACTGCACATCACCCTGAACACACCATCCCCACTGTGAAACATGGTGGTGGCAGCATCATGCTGTGGGGATGCTTTTCTTCAGCAGGGACAGGGAAGCTGGTCAGAGTTGATGGGAAGATGGATGGAGCCAAATACAGGGCAATCTTGGAAGAAAACCTGTTAGAGTCTGCAAAAGATCTGAGACCGAGGCGGAGGTTCACCTTCCAGCAGGACAACGACCCTAAACATACAGCCAGAGCTACAATGGAATGGTTTAGATCAAAGCATATTCATGTGTTAGAATGGCCCAGTCAAAGTCCAGACCTAAATCCAACTGAGAATCTCTAGCAAGACTTGAAAATAGCTGTTCACAGACGCTCTCCATCCAATCTGACTGAGCTTGAGCTATTTTGCAAAGAGGAATGGGCAAGAATGTCAGTCTCTAGATGTGCAAAGCTGGTAGAGCCATACCCCAAAAGACTTGCAGCTGTAATTGCAGCGAAAGGTGGTTCTACAAAGTATTGACTCAGGGGGGCTGAATACTTTTGCACGCCACACTTTTCAGTTTTTTTATTTGTAATAAAATTTGGAAACCATGTATCATTTTCCTTCCACTTCACAATTATGCACCACTTTGTGTTGGTCGATCACATAAAATCCCAATAAAATACATTTACGTTTGTGGTTGTAACGTGACAAAATGTGGAAAAGTTCAAGGGGTATGAAAACCACTGTGTGTGTATATGTATATATATGTATATATATGTATATATATATGTGTGTATACACACACACGGCTTGATCTATGTGTCTATGTATATGTGTGTGTGTGTATATGTATATATATATGTGAGTGTGTGTGTATATATATATAATATATACACATACATACACATATATATATATATATATACACATACACACACACACATACATATACAGATATTCAATGGTATGTGTCTGTATTTATTTATGCCTTTATTGAAATGTATTCATTTCTCTAACTTCAAGTAACCTTGGCATCCCCTCTCCTACCCCCCTCTCTTCCTCCCCCCTCTCTTCTCCCCTCCACTCTCTTCTCCCCCCCACTCTCTTCCCCTCCCCCCTCCCCCCCCCCCCCCCCCCCACACACACCCAGGTCATACCAGTTTCTTGTTTCCCCCCCCCCAACAAACACCTAAGACACAAAATGCTGGAGTAATTCAGCGGGTGGAGTAAGGAGACAAAGCAGTCGGTGTGTGTGTGTGTGTGTGTGTGTGTGTGTGTGTGTGTGTGTGTGTGTGTGTGTGTGTGTGTGTGTGTGACCCATTCCTTCTCTCCAGAGATGCTGCCCGTCCCGCTGAGCTACTCCAGCGTTTTGTGTCTCTTTGTGTACATAATTCCAATCAAGCCGTCCTCAGAGCACAGATACAGGATACAACATGCAGGACACAGTTGCAGCATAAAGTCCAGTCAAATCTAATTTAAAATAATCAAGTTGAGGCAAGTACTATCACAACATTGACGAGGTGTTTGTACAGTTACATGGATAGGGCAGGTTTAGAGGGGTTTGGAGCAAACGCAGTGAAGTGGAGATGGGACATGTTGATCGGTGTGGTCAAGTTGGGCCGAAGGGCCTTGTTTCCACACTGTGTGATTCTATGCCCCTATGAGTCCATGAAACTGAAACTAGGGGGCTAGTGGAATCAAGGGATATGGGGAGAAGGCAGGCACAGGTTATTGATAGGGGACGATCAGCCAAAATGTTCCCAATGTGGGGCGAGCCCAGAACCAGGGGCCACAGTCTTAGAATAAAGGGGAGGTCATTTAAGACTGAGGTGAGAAAAAAATGTTCTCACTCAGAGAGTTGTGAATTTATGCAATTCCCTGCCACAGAGGGCAGTGGAGGCCAAGTCACTGGATGGATTTAAGAGAGAGTAAAGGGCCTGTCCTAGCAGCATCCGACTCCATGTGATGAGCGCGATCAAACTAGAAGCGGGGGCCACGCGGAGGTCGGGTGAGTGGCGCAACGCGGCGCAAAGTGAGGCGAACTTAGAGCGAAGGTAAGTTCACCAGGACAGAGAGGGACACACAGAGAGGGCCACGGAGCCACAGACACAGAGGGCCACGGAGCCACACACACAGAGGGTCAGGGAGGCACCTACAGAGAGGGTCACGGAGGCACGACGTCGAGACGGTGTGTAATGCGTCGAGGCGACTGCGAGCCGACAATTTTTGAACATGGTCAGTTTTTCGGAGCCCCGCGCGATGTCGGGACGAACTCCGCACAATTCCGCACGGCTCCGGCGATCGAAGTGGGACCGGCCCCGCGACGCCGGACGGCTCAAGCGACCATGTTAGGTCACGCTCATCGCATGGAGTTGCATGCTGGTGGGACAGGCCCTTTAGAGAGAGCTCTAGGGGCTAGAGGAGTCAAGGGACATGGGGAGAAGGCAGGCACGGGTTATTGATTGGGGATGATCAGCCATGATCACAATGAATGGCGTGGCTGGCTCGAAGGGCCGAATGGCCTCCTCCTGCACCTATTTTCTATGTTTATATTTCTGTGCTGTTTGACTCTGTCTGTGACTCTATCCTCCCGAGCTCAAAGCTGTCCCGGTCATTCAGAAGGAATTTCATGCCCGCAGGTAAAAATAAAACGTTTTAGACACAAAATGCTGGAGTAACTCAGCGGGACCGGCAGCATCTCCGGAGAGAAGGAATGGGTGATGTTTTGGGTCGAGACCCTTCTTCAGACGCGACCCCTAAACCTCACCCATTCCTTCCCTCCAGAGATGCTGCCTGTCCCGCTGAGTTACTCCAGCATTTTGTGTCTATCTTCGGTTTAAACCAGTTTTGGACACACAGTGAAAAAACGTTTCATCGACTTACCTTCCATGGGTGAGGTTAGCTACTGGAGGAGATTGTTGCCCGGGCTCTTGTGGGGGGTGGGGGGGACGGAGCAAGGAGACAAAGCAGTCGGTGTGTGTTTGCAGTCTGCAGTCTGCAGCCAGCGTGGCTCAGCGGGCCAGGTGGGAAGGACACACACTCCCAATGTGCTCACCTGTACCAGCAAGCGTGCCTGAACAAGGACGCTGCCAATCCAGGAGGCGCAGAGATCCGACTCCAGGACGCAGATATGCGCCTCGGAATGTGCAGCGGGGCTGTGACTCACACACACACCCTGCCCCTGGCCCAGAGAGGGTGGTTCGTTGACACAGGGCAAGGTGCACACACAATCACACACACACACACCCTGGCCCTGCCTCTGCCTCTGCACCAGAGAGGATCTTACACTGACACAGGGCAAGGTGCACACACACACATAGAAACATAGAAAGTGCTTCTTTACTCAGAGAGCGTGGTAGGTGTGTGGAATGAGCTTCCAGTGGAAGTGGTGGAGGCAGGTTCGATTTTATCATTTAAAAATAAATTGGACAGGTATATGGACAGGAAAGGAATGGAGGGTTATGGTCTGAGTGCAGGTAGATGGGACTGGGTGAGAGTAAGGGTTCGGCACGGATTATAAGGGCCAAGGTGGCCTGTTTCCGTGCTGTAATTGTTATATGGTTATATGGAGGAGGCCATTCGGCCCTTCGAGCCAGCACCGCCATTGATTGCGATCGTTGCTGATTGTCCATAGTCAATAACCCATGCCTGCCTTCTCCCCATATCCCTTGACTCCACTAGCCCCTAGAGCTCTATCTAACTCTTGCTTAAATCCATCCAGTGATTTGGCCTCCACTGCCCTCTGTGGCAGGGAATTCCAGAAAAATTCACAACTCTCTGGGTAAAAAAGTTTCTTCTCACCTCAGTCTTAAATGACCTCCCCTTTATTCTAAGACTGTGTGTGGCCCCTGGTTCTGGACTCGCCCAACATTGGGATCATTTTCCTGCATCTAGCTTGTCCAGTCCTTTTATCATTTTATATAACAGTTTCTATAAGATATCCCCTCATCCTTCTAAACTCCAGTGAATACAAGCCTAGTCTTTTCAATCTTTCCTCGTATGACAGTCCCGCCATCCCAGGGATCAATCTCATGAACCTACGCTGCACTGCCTCAATCACAAGGATGTCCTTCCTCAAATTAGGAGACCAAAACTATATGCAATACTCCAGATGTGGTCTCACCAGAGCCCTATACAACTGCAGAAGAACCTCTCTGCTCCTACACTGAAATCCTCTTGTTATGAAGGATGTTGCTCCTAATTCCCTCTTCCAAACCATTAATATATATGGTGAACAGTTGCGGCCCCAACACCGAGCCTTGCAGCACTCCAATCGCCACTGCCTGCCATTCTGAAAAGGACCCGTTCACTCCTACTCTTTGCTTCCGGTCTGCCAACCAATTTTCTATCCATGTCAACACCCTACCCCCAATACCATATGCTTTAATTTTAGTCACCAGTCTCCTGTGTGGGACCTTATCAAACGCTTTCCGAGTCTAGATACACTACATCCACTGGCTCCCCTTCATCCATTTTACTTGTCACACCCTCAAAAAATTCCAGAAGATTAGTCAAGCATGATTTCCCTTTCATAAATCCATGTTGACTTGGATTAATCCTTTTACTGCTATCCGGATGCCCCATTATTACGTCTTTAATAATGGACTCCAGCATCTTTCCTACCACCGAAGTCAGGCTAACTGGTCTGTAATTCCCCGTTTTCTCTCTCGCTCCTTTCTTGAAAAGTGGGATAACATTAGCTGTCTTCCAATCCACAGGAACTGATCCTGAATCTATTGAACATTGGAAAATGATCCACTATTTCTTGAGCCACCTCCCTGAGGACCCTGGGATGCAGACCATCAGGCCCAGGGGATGTATCATCCTTCAGTCCCATTAGCCTACCCAATACTATTTCTCGCCTAATGAAAATTTCTTTCATTTCCTCGACCCCCTTAGATCCTCTGTCCTCCGGTACATCTGGGAGATAGTTTGTGTCTTCCTTAGTGAAGACAGATCGGAAGTACCTATTCAACTCTTCTGCCATTTCCTTGTTCCCCATAATAATTTCACCCGTGTCTGCCTTCAAGGGACCCACATTTGACTTTGCTACTCTTTTTCCCTTAACATATCTAAATAAGCTTTTACTGTCCTTCTTTATATTCCTGGCCAGCTTCCCCTCGTACTTCATCTTTTCAGCCCATATTGCCCGTTTTGTTTCCTTCTGTTGTCCTACGAAAGTTTCCCAATCCTCTGGCTTCCGGCTACTCTTTGCTGTGTTATACACCTTTTCTTTTCATTTTATTCTATCCCTAACTTCTCTTGTCAGCCACGGTTGCCTCCTACTCCCCTTAGAATCTTTCTTCCTTTTTGGAATGAAATGATCCTGCGACTGCGGATTATGCCCAGAAATTCCTATCATTGCTGTTCCACCGTCATTCCTGCTAGGATCCCTTTCCAGTCTACCTTGGCCAGCTCCCCTCTCATGCCTTCATAGTCCCCTTTGTTCAACTGCATCACTGCCACTTCCGATTTAACATTCTCCTTCTCAAATTGCAGATTAAAACTAATCATATTATGATCACTACCTCCAAGCGGTTCCTTTACCTTGAGTTCTCTTTATCAAATCTGGTTAATTGGACAACACTAAATCCAGAATTGCCTTTTCTCTGGTCGGCTCCATCACACACTGCTCTAAGAATCTATCTTGGAGGCATTCTACAAACTCTCTTTCTTGGGGTCCTGAGCCAACCTGATTTTCCCAGTCTAGATGCATATTGAAATCCCCCATCACCACAGTAGCATTACCTTTGTTACATGCCAGTTTTAACTCCTGCTGCAACTTACACCCTACATCCAGGCTACTATTTGGGGTCTGTAAATAAAACCAATTAGTATCTTCTTGCCTTTACAATTCCTCAACTCAATCCACAGTGACTCTACCTCGTCAGTTCCTATGTCTTCCCTCGCAAGGGACTGAATTCCATCCCTCACCAGCAGAGCTACCCCCCCCCCCCCCTTCCTCTGCCCACCTGCCTGTCCTTTCTATAGGATGTATAACCCTGAATATTAAGTTCCCAGGCCCGATCCTCCTGCAGCCACGTCTCAGTAATCCCCACAATGTTATATCTACCAACCTGTAACTGAGCTTCAAGCTCATCTACTTTACTTCTTATACTTTGCGCATTCGTATACAATACTTTTAATTCTTTACGCATCTCACGTTTCACATCGATCCCTATTACACTTGGCCATACTCTCCTATCCCTTTGTGAGCTTTCTTTCCCGCTAATTCTGGGGTCATTAACCATCCCTTTACTCTCTTTCCCTTTAACTCCGTCCTTGACTATCCCATTTGACACCCCTCCCCCCCCCCCTTATTTAGATTAGAACCACCCGTGTCACAGTGGCAAACCTGCCTGCCAGAATGCCGGTCCCCCACCTGTTAAGATGCAATCCGTCCATTTTGTACAGTTCCCCCTTACTCCAGAACAGATCCCAGTGGTCTAAGAATCTAAATCCCTGCCCCCTGCACCAGTTCCTCAGCCACGCATTCAGGTCCCGTATCTCCCTGTTCCTGCTCTCACCAGCACGGGGAGCTGGAAGCAAACCGGAGATAACAACCCTGGAGGTCCTGCTTTTCAGCATTTTCCCAAGCTCTAAAGAATATTCATCCCCTTTTTTCCGACATCATTTGTGCCAACACGCACTACAACTTCCGGCTGTTCACCTTCGCCCTTGAGGATTTTCTGCACTCTGTCCGTGACATCCTGGATCCTGGCACCAGGAAGGCAGCACACCATCCTCGAAACCCATCTGTTGCCGCAGGAACCCCGTCCGTACCTCTCACAATGGAGTCTCCAACCACCACGGCGTTGCCTGACGTCGGCCTCCTTGGTTTTGGCTCAACAGCACTTTTTGCATGGCAAGCCAGTCCGCCGCTCAGTACGTCAACGTCTTCTGTCCCGACAGCTTCTAAGTGGGTGAACCCGTTCACAAGAGGTACAACACCCGGGGACCTGTGCATTCCATGTTTCCCTCCCTTTCTCACGGTCACCCACCTTCCCTCTTCCAGTACCTTCGGTGTAACAATCTTACTGTAGGGCTCGTCGAGGAATGACTCGGCCTCTCGGACGAGCCTGAGGTCATCCACTTGCTTCTCCAGATCCCCAACGCGGTCCTTCAGGAACTGAACCTGGATGCACTTCTCACATTTGTAGCAGCCAGAGGCACCAGCAGTGTCCTTGACCTCCCACATACTGCACGCATCGCACTGCATCAGCTTGCCTGACATCTCCTTCTTTCGTCTCGCCCTCTCCAGCGTTTTGTGTAGTCTCCTCGCTGAAGATTCACACTTCCCCCACAAGGCCGCTCCTTAAGAGCTGTCTTGCTTATATTGACTCATAAATTGCCTAATTTACCAATTTACAAACCAAATTCCTCAATTTTAAACTGTTTCCCCCCTTTGACCCACTTTTAACTCTCCTCCCACTCGGGCTAGAGCCAATCAGTGCTTTTTCCTGCTTCTCAATGCTGTTGTTTCTTCAAAATCCACGGAAGCTCTGAGTTAAGTCTGTCTATGCTTTGCCTCTCTTTTTAAACTGTTTCCCCCCTCTGACTCATTTCTAACTCTCCTCCCACTCAGGCTAGAGCCAATCAGTGCTTTTTCCTGCTTTTCAATGCTGTTGTTTCTTCAAAATCCACGGAAGCTCTGAGTTAAGTCTGTCTATGCTTTGCCTCTCTTTTTAAACTGTTTCCCCCCTCTGACTCATTTCTAACTCTCCTCCCACTCGGGCTAGAGCCAATCAGTGTTTTTTCGTGCTTCTCTTTGCTGTTGTTTCTTCAAAATCCACGGAAGACACACACACATACACACAAATACACATATACACATATACATATATATACACACACACATACACACGCACACACACATAGTATATATTTATATATACACACTACACACATTTGCACACACACGCTCACATGTACACACACATATATATTTATATATACACTCTACACACACAGTCACACACACACATTTGCACACACACACGCACATATATATATATATATATATATACACACACACTACACACATGCGGTCACACACATTCGCACACATACGCTCACACATACACACCCACATCTATATATATATATACACACACACACACACACACACACATACAGTCACACAAAAATTCGCGTGCACATACACACATATATATACATATATATATACACACACACACACATTCACACACACATTCGCACACACGCACACACACAGACACACAGTTTAAAGCGAAATTATTGACTGAGATCAGAATCAGATTAAGTTCATGTTTGAGGTTGTAAACTAACTCTAACACAGTACATGCTTAGTTTAATTGATTGGCGAGCCTCCAAGCTCAGCACTGTAAAGAGGGAATGTAAAGAGAGTCTGGAGAAAGGTCCCGACCCCAAAACGTCACACATGCTCTTTCTCCAGAGCTGCTGCCTGACCCACTGAGTTACTCCAGCACTTTGTGCCCATCTTTGGTGTGAACCAGCATCTTTCCACCGCCCTCTGTCTGAAAAATCTACTCTTCTGATCTTTTTATTTTTTCTTAAGTCTGTTTATTTATTTATACATTTCGCCCCTTTCGCCTTCAACTTGCGCATACTGGCTTGTTTCTGACCGCCCTATTCTGGGAAAAAGTCTGTGACTACCCAATTTATGCCTCATGATTTAAAAAAATCCTCATAAGGTCAGCCCTCAGCTAACATCTCTTCAGGGAAATAAGCCCCAGCCTAACTGGGCAGCATGGTGGCGCAGGGTTATAGTTGCGGTTACAGTGCCAGAGACCCAGGTTCGATCCCGACTACAGGTGCTGTCTGTACGGAGTTTGCACGTTCTCCTCGTGACCGCGTGGGTTTTCTCCGGGAGCTCAGGTTTTCCTCTAAAAATGTACAGGTTTGTGGGTTTGCCAGTCTGAAGAAGGGTCTCGACCCGAAACGTCGCCCATCTCCTTCGCTCCTTAGATGCTGCTGCGCCCGCTGAGTTTCTCCAGCCTTTTGCGTACCCTCGATTCTCCAGCATCTGCAGTTCCTTCTTTAACAGGTCTGTAGGTTAATTGGCTTGGTAGGAGAGTCGGTGCGGACTCGGTGGGCCGAAGGGCCTGTTTCCGCGCAGCCTCTCTAAACCAAACTAAACTGATCTCCCCTTAGATGGCCTCTGTTGTCAGCAACATTCTTGTGAATCATTTCTGCACCCTGCCCAGCGTAATCACACCCTGTATGACTGTGACTGTATTATTAGCTTAGATAGGCATCGCTTCCTATGAGTTCACAAATCAATTCCGTAGCCCACACAATAACATTCTCTCTCACAGGCACGGAAATCGATATCAAAACATGGGGGGGACACGATATCTTGGTGGCCGCGCGTGCCCTGGCTTCAGCCGTGGGCCGTGTGGACGGTAATTAGTGACGGCTGCCGGCAGTCGCCGAAAAAAATCACCTCAGTGGGACAGGCCCTTTAATTTCCCATCGAGTCTTTCCTTCCAAATTTCTGAATTTGTACTCTGCACATCGCCAACTTGAGCCCCCACTGGCCGAGACGCTGGTGCTTTGCGATAAAAGTGATGAACGACTCGAATCGTTCTGAAGAACACCACTCATTAAACCCGACACAATACCTCACAAAGCTTGCAATGGGACGATGGGGACCATCCCCCACCTCTGAAAACATGGAGCTGGAGGAATTCAGCGGGACCGGCACCATCTCTGGAGAGAAGGAGTGGGTGGCGTTTCGGGTCGAGACCCTTCTTCAGACCCAATCCTTCTTTAGAAACGCCGGGATTTCCCGCCCCTGCTCTCTCCTGCATCTGCAAATCATCACCTGCACTTCACGCTACCTTGGAAAAGCTGCCAATAAAATCAAGGACAACTCATCCCCTCTCCTCTTCTCCCCTATAAAAAATACAAAAGCTTGAGAGCATGTACCGCCAGATTCAGGAACAGTTTCTTCCCCACAGTTATCAGGCCCTTCAACAGACCACCCATGTCAGATTCTTAAGAAGGATTGGGTCTGAAGAAGGGTCTCGACCCGAAACGTCACCCATTCCTTCTCTCCAGAGATGCTGCCTGTCCCGCTGAGTTACTCCAGCCTTTTGTGTCTATCTTCAGTTTAAACCAGCATCTGCAAACCCTTCCTGCACATAGAAGTCGGGGGGTCATGTTGCAGTTGTATAAGGCGTTGGTGAGGCCACATTTATAGAATTGTGTTCAGTTCTGGGCACCATGTTGTCGGAAAGATGTTGTCAAGCTGGAAAAGGGTGCAGAGAAGATTTACGTGGAGGTTGCCGGGACTCGAGGGTAGGCTGGGACTCTATTCCTTGGAGTGCAGGCAGATGAGGGGTAATCTTATAGAGGTGTATAAAACCATGGGAGGGATAGATCGGGTAGATGCATAGGTCATCTTGCCCAGAGTGGGGATACCGAGGAACCAGAGGATACAGGTTTAAGGTGATGGGGGGAGGGAGATTTAATAGGAACCTGAGGGGTCACTTTTTCACACAAAGGGTGGTGGCTGTATGGAACAAGTTGCCAAAAGAGGTAGTTGATGCTGGGACTATGGTGTGTGGGTGGCACAGTTGCTGCTTTACATGCACGTTTGCCGGAGGCCCGGGTTCGATCCCGACTACAGAGTTTGTACGTTCTCCCCGTGACCGCGTGGGTTTTCTCCGATATCTTCGGTTTCCTCCCACGCTCCAAAGACGTACAGGTTTGTAGGTTAATTGGCTTGATGAAAATGTAAATTGCCCCGAGTGTGTGTATGATAGTGTTAATGTGCGGGGATCGCTGGTCGGCGCGGACTCGGTGGGCCGAAGGGCCTGTTGCCACAGTCTATCTCTAAAGTAAAAAAAACACAGAGACATTTGAACAGGTACATGGATAGGAAAGGCACCCGTAGTCAGGATCGAACCCGGGTCTCTGGCACTGTAAGGCAGTAGTTCTACCCGCTGTGCTACTGTTCCACCCCTACCAGAGGTAGGGACGGCTAATTTGATTTTCCACATCTCTGGAGTATGAATGGTTAAAATATCTCCCATTGCTGTTCATACTACCATGAGTCATGGAATTCACTGAAGATTGAGTCAGGGTTCTGGGGAAGTTAGAGAGGACGTCAGGACAAGTTAGACACAATGAGTTTTGTATTTTTAGACAAGTTTAGTTTAGAGACACAGCGCAGAAACAGGCCCTTCATGCCCGCCTAGTCCCCACCGACCACACACACTAGGACGATTTACACTTATACCAAGCCAGTTAACCTGCAAACCTGTACGTCTTTGGAGAGCGGGAGAAAACCGAAGATCTCAGAGAAAACCCCACGCAGGTCACCACGGGGAGAACGTGCGAACTCCGCACAGGCAGCGCCCGCAGTCGGGATCGAACCTGGGTCTCTGGCGCTGTGAGGCAGCAACTCTAACACTGCGCCACCATGCGGTTCATTTCACAGCTAACACACACCCATTTCATGTCATTGTTACCCATTGTAAACAGCATCAGGCACGATAGTCGACATCAAATGCTGGAGTAGCTCGCAGGGACAGGCAGCATCTGTGGAGAGAAGGAATGGGCGACGTTTCGGGTCGAGACCCTTCTTCAGACTGAGAGTCAGTGGAAAGGCAGACTTAGAGATGTGGAAGGGTGAGGTGTGAAAACACAGATCAAAGGGGACGGTGATCAAACAGATGTAGAATGGCTCACTATTTTTCCTTCGCTCCGTAGATGCTGCCACACCCGCTGAGTTCCTCCAGTACTTTTGTCTACCTTCGATTTTCCAGCATCTGCAGTTCCTTCTTAAATAGAATGGTCCATTGTTGGCTAAGGGGAGGGCGACGATGAGGCACGCAATGAGACAGTGCAACTAGTCGGAGAACCAGGGTGGGGGAGTGGCAGAGAGAGAGGGAAAGCAAGGGTTACGTGAAGTTAGAGAAATCAACGTTCAGACCAAATATAGACACAAAACGCTGGAGTAACTCAGCGGGACAGGCAGCATCTCTGGAGAGAAGGGATGGGTGACGTTTCGGGTCGAGACTATTCAACATAACACTGCCCAAACAAAATATGAGCTGCTCGGTCTGAGGGAGTGGTCTGTCAATGAATCTCTCAGCTCAGGTCAATGTCGACACATTCCTGCAGTGATTGGCAGTGAACCGTGCAGATGTAATTACTATGTGGAGTACACAAAAAGCTGGAGAAACTCAGCGGGTGCAGCAGCATCTAAGGAGCGAAGGAGATAGGCGACGTTTCGGGTCGAGACCCTTCTTCAGACTGGTCAGGGATCAGGGAAACGAGAGATATAGACGGTGATGTGGAGAGATAAAGAACAATGAATGAAAGATATGCAAAAAAGTATCGATGATAAAGGAAACAGGCCATTGTAAGCTGATTGTAGTGTGAACATGAGAAGCTAGTGCAACTTGGGTGGGGGGGGGGGAGATGGAGAAGGAATGTCAGGGCCCGAGGGCTGAGGGAGAGGTGGGGAGGGGGAGGAGGCCTGTTTCCTTTATCATCAATACTTTTTTGCATACCTTTCTGAAGAAGGGTCTCGACCCGAAACGTCGCCTATCTCCTTCGCTCCTTAGATGCTGCTGCACCTGCTGAGTTGCTCCAGCTTTTTGTGTAACCCTCGATTCTCCAGCATCTGCAGTTCCTTCTTTAACACTAATTACTATGTGGATTTATGCCAATTCTCTGTCTGCCTTCCCTGCTCACTGCACCATCGTTCCCTCGTTCCCTCCACCCCTTTCTCCCGACCAGCACGGGGTCAGGAGTTTAGAAGGATGAGGGGGAAAAACTTTTTATAAAATTATAAAAAGACTGGACAAGCTAGATGCAGGAAAAAATGTTCCCAATGTTGGGCGAGTCCAGAACCAGGGGCCACATAAAGGGTCTTAGAATAAAGTGGGGGGGGGGGGGGGGGGGGGGGTCATTTAAGACTGAGGTGAGAAAAAACTTTTTCACCCAGAGAGTTGTGAATTTATGGAATTCCCTGCCACAGAGGGCAGTGGAGGCCAAATCACTGGATGGATTTAAGAGAGAGTTAGATAGAGCTCTAGGGGCTAGAGGAGTCAAGGGATATGGGGAGAAGGCAGGCACGGGTTATTGAGAGGGGACGATCAGCCATGATCACAATGAATGGTGGTGCTGGCTCGAAGGGCCGAATGGCCTCCTCCTGCACCTATTCTGTATGTTTCTATGACCCCTCTTCCCCCATTTCTACCCTTCTGTAAAGTTGCTGCCTCAGACCCGGGTTCGATCCCGACCACAGGTGCTTGTCTGTACGTTCTCCCCGTGAACTGCGTGGGTTTTCTCCGAGTCCTTCGGTTTCCTCCCACACTCCAAAGACGTACGGGTTTGTGGGTTAATTGGCTTGGCGTGAATGTAAAAGAATTGTGTGTAGGACAGTGTTAGGACAGTGTTAGTCAGATTCAGATTCAGATTCAGATTACCTTTATTGTCATTCAGTGCCAGAAATTTTGTGCCTGCAGTTATACATATATTAAAAGTAACAAAAACACACAATAAACACAAATTTAACATTCACCACAGTGCGTTCACCAAACACCTCCTCACTGTGGTGGAAGGCAAAAGTCTTAGAGTCACTGTCTTCTTCCCTCCTTGTTCTCTCTCTGCGCTGAGGCGATCCAGGCCTCCGATGTTGTGACCCCGCCGGGTGTTGGTAAGTGAGTCAGTCCCGCGGCTGAATCCAGCTCCGCGAACGGGCCGATTCAAACTCCGCGGCCCGGGGGGGGTCAAAGCTGCCGAAGCTGCCGCCCTCCAGTCCAGCGGGAACTCCAGAAAACAGGTCACCAACCTGTGACCTGCAGGCTCGGAAGCTGCGCTGCCACCGCCGCCGAAACGCCAGAACACCGCCACAACTCCAACCTCAGGCCACAGCTCCAGGTCGGGCCGTTGCCGCCACCGGAACACAGCTCCAGGTCGGGCCGCTGCCGCTACCGGAACGCCGGAGTGCCGCCTCAGCTCCAAGTCGGGCCACTGCTGCTGCCAGGTCAGGCCAGTCGAGCCACTGCCACTGCCGGAACTGCCGCTGCCACGAACGCCGCCCGAGGCCATTAGCTCCGAGGCCCCGAGGCCATCAGCTCCGCCATTAGGCCTCAGCGCAGACGGAGACAGCGAATACGACAAGAAAAGGTCGTATCCCCCCAAAGGAAGAGACTAAACCCTGTTTCTCCCACCCGCCCCCCCCCCCCACTTACACAATCTAATAAACTAACTAAACTAAAACAGACATAAGCAAAACAACAAAAAAAAGAAAAAAAACAGACGGACTGCAGGCGAGCCGCGGCTGCCAGGCAGCGCCCCCACTTCCGGAATGTGTGCGGGGGATCGCTGGTCGGCATGGACTCGATGGGCCGAAGGGCCTGTTTCCGCGCTGTGCCTCTAAACTAAACTTATCATTCGCATTCTTCCCACAACCCTCTCTGTAGTCTATCTTTAGACCCCCTCTCCCCTGACACCAGGGTCTCGACCCGAAACGTCATCCATTCCTTCTCTCCAGAGATGCTGCCTGTCCCACCGAGTTACTCCAGCACTTTGTGTTTATCTACGGTGTGAACCAGCATCTGCAGTTCCTTCCCACATGAATTTAATGCTTGATGGTTGGTTACCAGTGTCCAAAATGAGTCACATTTAGTTTCAGGCTCAGAAGCGCCCAGAGATGAGGGGAATTCCAATATTTTGCAAGTGAATTTATTTGTGTTTTGACTTTCCAGGAAGACTCAGAAGTTAGAAATTACAAACTCATTTGTACCTGTTCCTTGAGTTTCTGTGATACCGTTAGATGAATGGAGTGTAAGTCGGTGATGTGTGAGACTCAGTGTGGTCTGTGTGAGACCCAGTGTGGGTCAGTGTTAGATCCAGTGTGGGTCAGTATTAGATCCAGTGTAGATCCAGTGTGGGTCAGTGTCAGATCCAGTGTGGGTCAGTGTTAGATCCAGTGTGGGTCAGTATTAGGCCCAGTGTAGATCCAGTGTGGGTCAGTGTTAGATCCAGTGTGGGTCAGTGTTAGATCCAGTGTGGGTCAGTGTTAGATCCAGTGTGGGTCAGTGTTAGATCCAGTGTAGATCCAGTGTGGGTCAGTGTTAGATCCAGTGTGGGTCAGTGTTAGATCCAGTGTGACCCAGTGTTAGACCCAGTGTGGGTCAGTGTTTGATCCAGTGTGACCCAGTGTTAGACCCAGTGTGGGTCAGTGTTAGACCCAGTGTGGGTCAGTGTTAGACCCAGTGTGGGTCAGTGTTAGATCCAATGTGGGTCAGTATTAGGCCCAGTGTAGATCCAGTGTGGGTCAGTGTTAGACCCAGTGTGGGTCAGTGTTAGACCCAGTGTGGGTCAGTGTTAGACCCAGTGTGGGTCAGTGTTCGATCCAGTGTGACCCAGTGTTAGACCCAGTGTGGGTCAGTGTTAGACCCAGTGTGGGTCAGTGTTAGACCCAGTGTGGGTCAGTGTTAGACCCAGTGTGGGTCAGTGTTCGATCCAGTGTGACCCAGTGTTAGACCCAGTGTGGGTCAGTGTTTGATCCAGTGTGACCCAGTGTTAGACCCAGTGTGGGTCAGTGTTAGACCCAGTGTGGGTCAGTGTTAGACCCAGTGTGGGTCAGTGTTAGACCCAGTGTGGGTCAGTGTTCGATCCAGTGTGACCCAGTGTTAGACCCAGTGTGGGTCAGTGTTAGACCCAGTGTGGGTCAGTGTTCGATCCAGTGTGACCCAGTGTTAGACCCAGTGTGGGTCAGTGTTAGATCCAGTGTGGCCCAGTGTTAGATCCAGTGTAGATCCAGTGTGGGTCAGTGTTAGACCCAGTGTGGGTCAGTGTTAGATCCAGTGTGGCCCAGTGTTAGATCCAGTGTGGCCCAATGGTAGATCCAGTGTAGGTCAATGTTAGACCCAGTGTGGGTCAGTATTAGGCCCAGTGTAGATCCAGGGTGGGTCAGTGTTCGACCCAGTGTGGGTCAGTGTTAGATCCAGTATGGCCCAATGTTAGATCGCTGGTCGGTACAGGCTCAGTGGGCCGAAGGGCCTGTTTTTGCGCTGTATCTCTAAACCAAACAACATTAAAACCAATATCTCCAGTTCCTTCCTACACATTTAAACTAAAACAAAAGACAGACACAAAGTGCTGGAGTAACTCAGCGGGACAGGCAGCATCTCTGGAGAGAAGGAATGGGCGACGTCTTGGGTCGAGACCCTTCTTCAATCAGACTGACGTCAGGCAAGAGGGAGATACATAGATAAGGAAGTGTAAGGTGTGAAAGCAGGACAAAGGGGATGGAAATGTCCAATAGATCATTGTTAGCTGGGAAAAGGTGACAACAGAGATGAAATGTAGTCGGAGACATTCAGACTGGTCGGAGAACTGGGATGGGGAAGGGATGGAGAGAGAGGGCAAGCAAGGGTTACTTGGTATTAGAGAAGCCAATGTTCAAACAACAATAGCACCATTTAAAGACATTTGGTTTAGAAGAATTTGGTCCAAATTTGGGTGAGTGAATTGTGCTTTATGTGGGTTAATTGGCTTGCCGTAAATGTAAAAGATTTGTCCCTAGCGTGTGTAGGAAAGTGAAATGTGGATTCTCATAGTAGCATCTTGCTGGGAGTGGACATGTTGGGCTGAAGGGCCAGTTTCCAAGATCTATGACGCTGATGGCTGCAATGTTGGTCAATACCCCAACGTGCCTGTAGAGGTCAGCGTTGGACCAGTTGCCTCCCATGGAGGAAGGAAAGGCAACTCCAGGTCTCTTCTGAAGACGACACAAGGTTCCCCGTTCCTGCCTTCTCCCCATATCCCCTGACTCCGCTATCTTTAAGAGCCCTATCTAGCTCTCTCTTGAAAGTATCCAGAGAACCGGCCTCCACCGCCCTCTGAGGCAGAGAATTCCACAGACTCACCACTCTCTGTGAGAAAAAGTGTTTCCTCGTCTCCGTTCTAAATGGCTGACTACTTATTCTTAAACTGTGTGGCCCCTGGTTCTGGACTCCCCCAACATCGGGAACATGTTTCCTGCTTCTAGCGTGTCCAAGCCCTTAATAATCTTATATGTTTCAATAAGATTCCCAACATTGGGAACATGTTTCCTGCCTCAAGTGTGTCCAAGCCCTTAATAATCTTATATGTTTCAATAGGATCCCCAACATCGGGAACATGTTTCCTGCTTCTAGCGTGTCCAAACCCTTAATAATCTGAAGTCTGAAGAATGGTCTGAAGAAGGGTCTCGACCCAAAACGTCGCCTATTTCCTTCGCTCCTTAGATGCTGCTGCACCCGCTGAGTTTCTCCAGCTTTTTGTGTACCCTTAATAATCTTATATTTTTCAATAAGATCCCCTCTCATCCTTCTAAACTCCAGAGTGTATAAGCCCAGCTGCTCCATTCTCTCTGCATATGACAGTCCCGCCATCCCGGGAATTAACCTTGTAAACCTAAGCTGCACTCCCTCAATAGCAAGAATGTCCTTCCTCTGTATGAAAGATACATCTTCCAGATGCACTGGGACGCATCCTCAGTGATGTGACCATTTCGGGTCCCACAACATCAGACACCCTCACCCAGGCGACCCAGCCGGGGTTGATCAAGCCCTGACTTGCGTCCCAGCAGCAACCGCCCACGGATCAGCCATCTCAATCCAAAGCCACCTAGTGGCTTTCTCTGCGGCCGTATGCCCCTGTCCCACTTAGGAAACCTGAACGGAAACCTCTGGAGACTTTGCGCCCCACCCAAGGTTTCCGTGCGGTTCCCGGAGGTTTTTGTCGGTCTCCCGAATGGTCGAATGTGGTTTCCGCTTCTTCTATGTTCCGCTGATTATTTCAAAAAATTGAAAAAACCTCCGGGAACCTCCGGGAACCTCCGGGAACCACACGGAAACCTTGGGTGGGGCGCTGAGTTACTCCCGCTGAATTACTCCAGCATTTTAATTTTGTGTATGGTGTTGTCAGCCTGTTGTTTGCGTAGCCTTCGGGCAAGTATTTTAGTGGATTTTGGGCCAAGCTCATAATGTGCCTGGTTTACAAATCTTGCTTTTTTCTCCACCTCTTGACCCAACATTCCATCCATTTGTCCCCTCAAATCTTCTATTTGCTTATAAGTTCTCTGGTCCTTATTATTTTTGTACTTCTGTTCTAAATCCTTCAGGTCTGTTATCAACTTATTATACGTTTTCATTCTGGCCTTTTTAATATGTGATGCCCTCGTTATTATCTAAATGGTGGCCGATTAGGAAAAGGGGAGATGCAGCGCGACCTGGGTGTCATGGTACACCAGTCATTGCAAGTAGGCATGCAGGTGCAGCAGGCAGTGAAGAAAGCAAATGGTATGTTAGCTTTCATAGCAAAAGGATTTGAGTATCGGAGCAAGGAGGTTCTACTTCAGTTGTACAGTGTCTTGGTGAGAACACACCTGGAGTATTGCGTACAGTTCTGGTCTCCAAATCTGAGGAAGGATATTATTGCCATAGAGGCAGTGCAGAGAAGGTTCACCAGATTGATTCCTGGGATGTCAGGACTGTCTTATGAAGAAAGACTGGATAGACTCGATTTATACTCTCTAGAATTTAGGAGATTGAGAGGGTACTTATAGAAACTTACAAAATTCTTAATGGATTGGACAGGCTAGATGCAGGAAGATTGTTCCCGATGTTGGGGAGGTCCAGGACAAGGGGTCACAGCCTAAGGATAAGGGGGAAATCCTTTAGGACCGAGATGAGAAGGGCTTTTTTCACCCAGAGAGTGGTGAGTCTCTGGAACTCTCAGCCACAGAGGGTAGTTGAGGCCAGTTCATTGGCTATATTTAAGAGGGAGTTAGATGTGGCCCTTGTGGCTAAAGGGATCAGAGGGTATGGAGAGAAGGCAGGTACAGGATACTGAGTTGGATGATCAGCCATGATCACATTGAATGGCGATGCAGGCTCGAAGGGCCGAATGGCCTACTCCTGCACCTAATTTCTATGTTTCTATGTTTCTATGTATTACAGCCTTTAATGAGCCCCATAGTATGGATGGGTCCACCTCCCCATTGTCATTCTCCTCTAGATAAGTTTTGATTTCCAATTTAATATCATTAACAGTTGTTTTATCATTCAGTATTCCAATATTTAATCGCCACACTGTGTTTTTCCTTCTACTGTCCATTTGAATTGTTAAGTATATGACATTATGGTCTGATACATCTGCCACGCCGATTCTGCAATCCGTTACCCTATAACGGTCTTCTTTCTGCATTAAGAAATAGTCTATTCTGGAGTAAACTGAGTGCGGTATTGAGTAATGTGTATAGTCTCTTTCTGGAGGGCGAAAATTCCTCCAGACATCAAGGAAACCCAATTCTTCACAGGTAGTGTTGAGTAGTTTTGTTAACTGGTTCTTGTCCTTCTTTTTACTTGTCGTAACAAGCCTATGATTCAGTACAACATTCAGATCACCCCCACATATACAAATTCCTTCTGCTTCCATTGCAATAATATCAAATAGGGATTTGAAAAAATGTTTATCACTATCTGGGGGAGCATAGATATTCACCAGTGTCAGGATATTATTCTCAACTTCGCCCTTTACTATGATATGCCTCCCTTCTTTGTCTTTTATTTCTTTAAACATTTCGAATTTAACTGAGTTTGATATCAAGATTGCCACTCCTCTTTTATGACTACAAGCATGTGAGCTATAATATGTGTTTTTATATCCAAATTTTTTCAGCTTCTCATGCTCTTGCCGCGATAAATGGGTTTCTTGTAAGAAAATAATATGCATCTTCACTTTTTTCAATTTAGTCATGATTTTAGCCCTCTTAATTGGATTGCCCAAACCATTAACATTTAGAGACATCAGCTTAAGTCCTTGACATTGCATCATTACACTTAGTGTGATTCATTTCACTGTATCCCTCAACTCAACAGCAGAACCATTCTGGACGACATATGAACAAACAAAGGTGTTTTACCTGGCAAAACAAAACAAAACATCAAAACATATATGGACTCCCAAACAATGGTATTCTCTCTCCTCCATAGATCCAGAATCCCTTTGTAAATTGAGGGGGGAAACCTAACACTAAGAAAGGGCCCTCTCCTAGATAAGGGGGGTAATGCTCTATGGGTCCCTCCTTTCATTCTAGCTCTAATATTTTGCTAATCTCCCTAACAGTCGGATTTATCTAATACAGAAAGCTGTCCACAGAAAGCTGTATTAAATCAACATTAATTACACTCACATGAGGTCTGTGATGCTTGGTTATATTTTTAGAACCAGCCTTATAAACAGATTTGTCTATGAATATACATATCTATACACATATTTATAAACTTAGGATTCCATAAGAACTCAGTATTCTAACATATTGTGGCGGGAGCCACTGTGTTATCCATGTCTGTGCGTACCTTCATAGTTCAAGGGTCGAGACCCTTCTTCAGTCTGAAGAGAGGTCTTGACCCAAGACATCGCCCACTCCTTCTCTCCAGAGATGCTGCCCATCCCGCTGAGTTACTCCAGCATTTTGATTTTGCTTCTATCTTCAGTTTAAACCAGCAGACAAGGTTCACCAGACTGATTCCTGGATTGGCAGGACTTTCATATGAAGAAAGATTGGATAGACTCGGCTTGTACTCGCTAGAATTTAAAAGATTGAGCGGGGATCTTATAGAGACTTACAAAATTCTTAAGGGGTTGGACAGGCTAGATGCAGGAAGATTGTTCCCGATGTTGGGGAGGTCCAGAACACAGTGTCACAGTTTAAGGATAAGGGGGAAGTCTTTTAGGACCGAGATGAGAAAAACATTTTTCACACAGAGAATGGTGAGTCTGTGGAATTCTCTGCCACAGAAGGTAGTTGAGGCCAGTTCATTGGCTATATTTAAGAGGGAGTTAGATGTGGCCCTTGTGGCTAAAGGGATCAGGGTGTATGGAGAGAAGGCAGGTACAAGATACTGTGTTGGATGATCAGCCATGACCATATTGAATGGCGATGCAAGATCGAATGGCCTACTCCTGCACCTATTTTCTATGTTTCTATGTTTCTATCTGCAGTCCCTTCCTACACAAGGACCACCATGACTGTAATAAGTATTTTTGTAACTTTGGTGTCAGCTATGTGGCAACTCTTTGTGTACTTTATATACTGAATGCAAAAACAAAGGATTTCACTGTGGATTGTACTTCAATTATCATTGAATCATTGAAACTTCAATTCCTGTCTGCACAGTCTGAACAGATTAGTTTGGTTTATTGTCATGTGCACTGAGGTACAGCGAGAGGCTTTTTCATAAGTTCACAAGTCATCAATGCAGATTTAGGCCATTCGGCCCATCCCGCTGAAATGGCCTGATTTCTGTGCTGTACGATTCTATGACTAACCTGCCCAGATTTGTAGTTTAGTTTAGAGATGCAGCGTGGAAATCAGGCCCTTCGGCCCGCCTAGTCCGTGCTAGCCAGCAATCCCCGCATACGAGCACTAACCCTGCGCGCAACAGGGCCAACTTTTATAATTAGGAGTGTGGGAGGAAACAGGAGCGCCCGGAGAAAACCCACGCAGGTCACGGGGAGAACGGAGAAACTCCGCGCAGACAGGCTCCCGTGGTCGGGATCGAACCCCGGTCTCTGGAGCTTCGAGGAAGCAACTCTACCGCTGTGCCACCGCCCCCGGCCAACAGCAACTAAAATTCCTGGACAAAAGTGGAAAAATGTGGGATTAGATTCCTGGCAAATATTAGCAACCGACTTCGGATCCTTGGAATGAGAGGCAGTGGGGGAGGTCGGAATATACACACAACAAACGGGAAGAGATAGCAACCGTGTATCAAAAATCAAACTGAATATATACTCGAAGGAGCATGGGTTGAACTGTGCTACCAGAGATGGAGACCAGAGTTAATGGTGCTGTTATAGAGCTACATAGGATGGAAAGAGGCCCTTCGGCCCACTGGGTCCATGCTGATCAAGTTGCTGTACTGGGCTAGTCATATTTGCCTGCATATGGCCCCTTACCCTCTGAACCCTTGCTGTCCATAGATCTGTCCAAATGTCTTTTATAAATTGTCATTGTGTCCGCTTCAGTAGCTTCTGAAGACGGTCTGAAGAAGGGTCTCGACCCGAAACGTTGCCTATCTCCTTCGCTCCTTTGATGCTGCTGCACCCGCTGAGTTTCTCCAGCTTTTTGTGTAACCCTCAGTAGCTTCTATGTTCTTCAATAAACCCAGTGTTGAAATCCAGGTTACTAATCTAATTAGAAAATCTAATCCCACATTTACACCAAGCAAATCAACCTACAAACCTGCACGTCTTTGGAGTGTGGGAAGAAACTGAACCTTGACCCGCGTGGGTTTTCTCCGAGATCTTCGGTTTCCTCCCGCTCTCCAAAGACGTACAGGGTTTGTAGGTTCATTGGCGTGGTATGAATGTAAAATTGTCCCTAGTGTGTGTGGAGGATTATGTTAATGTGCGGGGATCGCTGGTCGGTGCTGAGTCGATGGGCCCAAGGGTCTGTTTCCGCGCTGTATCACGAAACTAGACCAACGCTAGTCCACATCAAAACCAAGAATTGCAAGTCAGCGGAGCCAATGTTATGAATAACGCGATAGAAATTTCAATCCTCTGTTTTTTTTGTGGGAATCTAAGAAACACGGCACGGCACGGACTTGAAGGGCCGAGATGGCCTGTTTCCGTGCTGTAATTGTTATATGAAACAGGATCAAAGTTCGATGTGTCGAGAGTCGAGAATAGAGATTAAATGCCATATTTAACAGCAACAGAACATTGAAATTCTGACTCCCAGCAGCGAAACAAGTCGAGTCAAGTCAGTTTTATTTCTATAGCACATTTAAAACCAACTCTCATTGACCAAAGTGCTTTACATTAGTGGAGGTACTAATGTGCTACATACAGTGGTACATAGATCTAGCAATACATACATAGATACACACACACAGCGCTCCCTCAGAGGACCTCAAGAAAGGCTTGAGAGTAGAAATAAGTTTTAAGTCTAGACTTAAAGGAGTTGATGGAGGGGGCAGTTCTGATGGGAAGAGGGATGCTGCTGTTCCACAGTCTAGGAGCTGCAACCGCAAAGGCGCGGTCGATCGGCCGCCCCAGAGCTTACGCCTAGTCCGCTGGATGGTCAGTAACCCCAAGTCGGCCGATCTGAGGGACCTGGAGGTGGTGTGGTGGGTGGGCAGACTTTTGATGTAGGTGGGGGCGAGCCCGTTGAGGGCTTTGTAGACATAAAGGAGGAGCTTGAAATTGATTCTGAACCGCACAGGGAGCCAGTGGAGAGAGGCCAGGATCGGGGTGATGTGGCCTATAAACACAATATACATAGATAATAATTTATTAAACAGCAATGCAGGAAATTAATTAGAGTCATAGTGTGGAAACAGGCCCTTCGGCCCAACTTGCCCACACCAACATGTCCCATCTACACTGGACCCACCTGCCCGCGTTTGGTCCATATCACTCCAAACCTGTCCTACCCATGTACCAGTCTAACTATTTCTTAAACATTGCGATATTCCCAGCCTCAACTACCTCCTCCGGCAGCTCGTTCCATACACCCACCACCCTTTCTGTGAAAAAGTTTTAGCTCGAGATGAACAAACACTTTGGCTGAGTTCCAAACCAAATCTAAGAATTTGTAAATCCCACTAGCCACTTTCTGGAATTAAAGTTCAGCTTTCTTGAACCCAAAGAAGTTTCTGGTCCAAATTGGTCAAGGGTTGTGGGGAATTTCATCATTTTGCAAATTAATTTCTTAGTGTTTTGACTTTCCAGGAAGACTCAGAAGTTAGAATTTACAAACTCATTTGTCCATGTTCCTTGAGTTTCTATGATGCGTCTCAGCGTTAGGCAACGGAGTGTGAGTCGGTGATGTGTGAGTCAGCGTTAGATCCAGTGTGGGTCAGAGATGCTGCCTGTCCCGCTGAGTAACGCCAGCATTTTGTGTCTTTCTTCAGGGCAAGCCAGCATCTGCAGATCCTTCCTGTGGAACTCTCTGTCACAGAGGGCAGTGGAGGCCAATTCACTGGATGTTTTCAAGCTTCAAGTCAAGAGTCAAGTGAGTTTATTGTCATGTGTCCCAGATAGGACAATAACCATATAACCATATAACAATTACAGCACGGAAACAGGCCCTCTCGGCCCTTCCAGCCCGTGCCGATCATTTATTTTCCCCTAGTCCCATCTACCTGCACTCAGACCATACCCCTCCATTCCCTTCCCGTCCATATACCTATCCACTTTACTTTTAAATGTTAAAATCGATCCTGCCTCCACCACTTCTGCTGAAAACTCATTCCACACAGCCATCACTCTTTGAGTAAAGAAGTTCCCCATCATGTTACCCCTAAACCTCTGTCCCTTAATTCTCATGTCATGCCCTCTTGTTTGAACCTTCCCTATCCTCAATGGGAAAAGCTTATCCACATCAACTCTGTCTATACCTTTCATCATTTTAAAGACCTCAATCAAGTCCCCCCTTAACCTCTGTGCTCCAAAGAATAAAGACCTCACTTGTTCAACCTTTCTCTGTAACTTAGTTGCTGGAACCCAGGCAACATTCTAGTAAACCTCCTCTGTACTCTCTCTATTTTGTTGACATCCTTCCTATAATTAGGCGACCAAAATTGTACACCATACTCCAGAATTGGTCTCACCAAGGCCTTGTACAATTTTAACATTACTTCCCTACTCCTATATTCAATGCTCTGATTTATAAAGGCCAGCACACCAAAAGCTTTCTTTACCACCCTATCTACATGTGATTCCACCTTCAGGGAACTATGCACAGTTATTTCATTTCGGAGTCACGTGAGTGACTTCGTGAAGAGCCCGCCGGCACGCATGCGCGACATATATCGTCGCAACGCATTGCTGCCGACAGCTGGCGGTGGGGCGCGCTCCTCGCCAGCCCTTCCAAAGGAGCCGCTTAGGTAAGTTAAACTCACCTTAAGTTGGTTGGCCCTTGCTGTCGGTTTTGTCTTTCAGCAAGGGTGCGGATTGGAGTGTTCAGAATGTCTGGACGAAGAAGTCGTGGCCCGGCGCCCTCATCGTTTCCACCTGGGGCCGGGAAGAAGGCGGGGAAGTCATTGCCGTCTGCTGCTGCAGGTCGGGACCCGCTGAGTCGCCACAGCTCCGAGGAGGAGTGCGTGGAGGAGGTCGTCGGGGTGCCTCCTGAAAGGGTGGACCCTGCCACAAGTTCGCCTTTGGCGACAACGGGGAAGGGGTCGTGCTGCGGCCCGACCCCCCTCCGCTAGCCCTTCATTAAAAGGCAGCAGAGGCGCCCGTAAGCCTAACCCGGTCCGGGCCAAGGCTCCACCAGCCGCCATGGAGCGGTCTGGTGCAACGGCGGGACCTGGGTCGTTAAGGTCTGCTACCCAACTCCCAACCCCCGCCGCCGGGACGGGGGGCTTGGGTACGGTCCCGCCTCGGTCGCCGAGTCCCCCATGGATGGGAGGACGAGACCATGCGTCGGCACCGTCCGAAATGCGGACAGCCGGCAAGCCTGTGCGGGCGTCGCTCCATGCTTCTGCTGGAGCCGACCCCAAGCCGTCAGGGCCCTTTGTGGCAACGGCTTCTACTCCTGCCAAGGAGAGGCGGTTGGACACCCTGCCCGCACGGGACTCGCACGGTTTCGCTGCGGCGGCCGAAAGCGATCCATTCCGGCACCGAGATCACTTCTCTGAGGTGCGGGCCGATGATAGGAGCCCCGGCATGTTTTCTGAGCCGGAGGACTCCGACCATCCGAGTGTTCAGGATGGGGGGGCGTATTGACCGCATCGAGCGGCTGCTGGAGCTGGTACTCCATAATCAACAGCAGTACGCACCCACGGATATCGTCAGGCACAGGGCCGCCTCGCCGGTTTCCCTCATCAGCGAGCCACAAGGGGTAGAAGGGTTTGAACCCACCCCAACACCGTCGGAGCCACCGACAGCTGAGTTACTGGACGTGGCAGCCAAATTTGCTGCACCAATTACAACTGGACTTCCGCTCCAGCCAAAGCTGGCAGCAACAGTGGACTTTCTCACGAATCATCGGTTGCAGGAGGAAGTACTCTCACAGGCCACTCAGCGCCACAAGGCCCCGTCCAACTGTAATGCCCTCAACGTGCCACTGGTCAATACGCCCATATGGGGCAACATCGGCGTGGCTGTCCGCCATCAGGAGGTTACACTCCAGCGGATCCTCAAACTCCTCACGGCCGGTATTACCGCCTTTGCGCGGTCGGTCGATGGAACGGACCTGTCATTGGATCAGGAGGATGCGTTAGCACTATTATGTGCCACCCAGCATGAAATCAACGATTTCCGGAAGAACAGCATCCGTCCGTCTATCAACCCACAATTTGCAGGATTGTGTAAGCCACCGCCGCCCCCACCGCCCCGACAACTCTTCGGGGAAGACCTTCCGAAGAGGGTCAAGGAGCTGGACGAGGTAGCCAAAACGGTGGGACTTATGCGATCTCAGATCGCCCCCAGACCGATGGTGCCAAAAGCTCCCCCTGCTCGACCGCGAGGTCCGGTCGCATCAGCATCAAGACCATATGCTACTACTCAGCACTACTACCAACAGGGCCAGCAGCAGCGGTCTTTTAAAGGGTCAGGCACACAGCGACCCCAGTGGAAGATGAAGCCATCTTATCGTCAGCCCAGCCCAGCACCTCCTCGGCCACCCAAGTATGTCAGGGACCGCCGGTGACCATGGAGGTAACGCGGTCTGGGTTTCTTTCCCCTGCCCCTTTAATCTCACATGTGGGAGGGCGACTCCGGTTCTGTGCTAAAGCTTGGGTACCAGTTACTTCAGATAAATTTGTTTTACAAAATATTCGGGGTCATTCTATTGAATTTATTCACGGCAACGTTCCTCCATCCCAGCATATGCCTAAACGGCAGTTTACGCTGTCTGCTGTTGAGCAGGCAGCAGGCACGGCTGAAATTTTTTCGTTTGGGACAAAAAGGCGTGATAGAGAAAACTATTCACGAGCCCATTGAATTCGTCTCCAATATATTTACTAGACCAAAAAAGGATGGAGGTTGTCGGGTGATTATTGATTTGACCCAGTTGAATACCTTTGTACCATATACACATTTCAAAATGGACACCTTTGAGACAGCCAAATCACTGATTTCGCATGGTTGCTTTATGGCATGTATTGATTTAAAAGATGCATGCTATTCAGTGTCCATCCGGAAACATCACCGGAACTTTTTGAAATTTGTCTGGATGGATCAGCTCTGGCAATATCGAGCCTTACCAAATGGGCTTACTACTGCCCCTAGGCTCTTTACTAAATTACTTAAACCTATTATGGCCAAATTACGCATAGAACATCATATTGTAATTGCTTATTTGGATGATATTCTGATTATTGGCAATACTCTGGAAGCAGCTGAAAGCGCTGTTTTAGCAACTGTTACTATATTTCAGCAACTGGGGTTTATAGTTCATCCAGAAAAATCGAAGTTTCACCCACCCCAGGTTATGGATTATTTGGGTTTCACGGTGGACTCTATTCAAATGAGGGCCACCATTCCATTTCACAAGGTGGAGGATGTCTCCCTTGCATGTCAGGATCTCGCATCCGCCAGTATACCATCTATTCGGCATACAGCTAAGATAATTGGGAAAATCGTAGCTTTATTTCCGGCAGCCCGGTTTGGGCCTTTGCATTCTCAAAACCTGCAAAGGGCCAAAATTATTGCGTTAAAAAAGAACGCTGGTCATTTTGACAGACCTATGGAGCTGCCTTCTGATGCTAAGGTTGAGCTCCAATGGTGGGTGTCCAATATTGGCAGGGCATTCAAACCCATTGTTGTGCCCAATCCGGTGGTATATTTGCAAACTGACGCAAGCTCTCTAGGTTTGCAGCATTTCACGGACTGCGGGCATATTGTGCTCATCTTAGTGGTACTCATGTCCGTCTCCAAATAGACAACACCACAGCGGTGGCATATTTAAACCATATGGGCGGTACCAGGTCAGTCTCTTGTGACAAATTGGCTAATACTATTTGGTGCTGGTGTATTGATCGAGATATTTGGATTTCAGCCACCTATTTGCCAGGTAGGCTTAATACTGTGGCAGACACCAGGTCACGCAAATTCAATGATAGTATTGAGTGGATGCTGCATCCTCAAATATTTGCCCAAATTACAGCCAAATTTGGCCAACCGGATATCGACCTTGTTGCGTCCCGGTTGAACCATCAGGTACCGACATATGTGTCATGGGAACCAGACCCTGGGGCATTAGCGATTGATGCATTCTCGCTAGACTGGGGGAAGTGGTTTTTCTATGCATTCCCCCCGTTTTGCCTCATCAGTCGGGTATTACAAAAAATCAGGATGGATTCTGCCAGAGGCATTCTTGTCATACCCGACTGGCCTACGCAGCCTTGGTATCCGGTGGTCTCTGACATGATTAGTCAACCTTGGGTCCCTCTAGAGGGTTGCCCGCATGTGGTTTCTCACCCTGTCTCAGGGGAGTTACACCCCTGCCATGCGTATCTAAAATTACTGGCTTGCAGGTTCTGACCAGGCCATGGATGCAGTATGGCCTTACCACCCGGACCATGAACACCATTGGAGCATCATGTCGAGGGTCAACCAGGCGGAGATATCTCTCCCACATCACCAAGTGGGAAGCCTACTGCAGTCGCTCTCACATCACCTATGACGATGTCTCCAAAGCCGACGTCCTGGAATTCCTCGCGGGGTTGCACCATGATGAGCACTTGAGTTATCGTGCCATCAACAGCGCCAGGAGTGCGCTATCATTCTACCTCAACATCGAGGTTGGATCGAACAGGCTAGTGTCCAGGCTTATGCGGGGAATATTCAATCTGAATCCGCCTACACCACGCTACAACATCACCTGGGATGTCAGGGATGTGCTTACCCTGCTCAGGTCGTGGTCACCCATGGAAGGGTTACAGCTGGACCAGCTCACTATGAAATTGGTGATGTTACTAGCGCTGACTTCAGCACAGCGGGTTCAGACGCTCCACAAACTACGTATTGCCAGGATGACGTCGACCCCTGGAGAAGTAGTCTTTTTCGTCGATGAGCTACTTAAGCAGCATAGACCTGGGTGCACAGGGCTGCAGCTGAAGTTCCCGGCATACCCTGCAGATGCTCGGCTATGTTTAGCCACTCACATCCGTTACTACATCAAGGTGACGAGGAGCATCAGAGGAATGGAGTTGTACCTGCTTGTCACTCACAAAAGATCTCACCATCGAGTGACAGTCCAGACGATATCCAGGTGGCTCCGGATCGTCCTGAATAAGGCAGGTATTGACACTAATGTGTTTACATCCCACTCCACCAGGGCTGCATCTACGTCGGCGGCGAGAGTCATGGAGGTACCCATGGACCATATCCTCGCCACAGCACGATGGGTGAATGAAGCTGTGTTCCAGCGATTCTATAATAAGCCTGTTGCTGCTCCCCTTCAGTTCGCAGAGGCCGTGCTGAACGCCGGGTGTGAACGTGGGGATGTCCCTGATTAAAAGGGCGTTATTTGTTGTGTTATTAACAAATCTTCTTTTTGTTTCAGTATAACCTCGTTTCGTCAACTTGTTTCCTCCAATCCATCCTTGCTAGTGGTGTGTCCGCATGGACGTTGTCCAGGGCGTGTAATCACAGAAGCTTTGAAGTCTTCACGAAGTCACTCACGTGACTCCGAAATGAAATAGTAAGATTGAACGAGAACTTACCAAGTTTGAGGGTTGATCTTTATTTCATGAGGAGTTGCGGTGAGGGATTTCGTGCCCTCCGCTCCCAACCCTCGATCATCTTCAGCTGGTAATCAGAGTCTCTTTAAATCTTACTATGCCAAGTCATTTCTGTTGTTGTTTCTGTGATTCCACACCGCTGCTTTGAAGAATGTCGCGCATGCGTGCCGGCGGGCTCTTCACGAAATCCCTCACCGCAACTCCTCATGAAATAAAGATCAACCCTCAAACTTGGTAAGTTCTCGTTCAATCTTACTATTCTGCTTTGCTTCAGTACAACACAATATGGTGGGCATGAATACAGATCATATCAGTGAGTCCATATACCATTTATAGACAATAGACAATAGACAATAGATGCAAGAGTAGGCCATTTGGCCCTTCGAGCCAGCACCGCCATTCAATGTGATCATGGCTGATCATCCCCAATCAGTACCCCGTCCCTGCCTTCTCCCCATATCCCATGACTCCGCTATTTTTAAGAGCCCTATCTAGCTCTCTCTTGAAAGCATCCAGAGAACCCGCCTCCACCGCCCTCTGAGGCAGAGAATTCCACAGACTCACCACTCTCTGTGAGAAAAAGTGTTTCCTCGTCTCCGTTCTAAGTGGCTTACTCCTTATTCTTAAACTGTGTGTAGCCCCTGGTTCTGGACTCACCCAACATCGGGA
The DNA here is from genome assembly GCA_963514005.1 of Raja brachyura. The sequence goes on from OY740817.1 coordinate 4,009,530, forward strand.
ACATGTTTCCTGCCTCTAGCGTGTCCAAGCCCTTAACAATCTTATATGTTTCACTGAGATCCCCTCTCATCCTTCTAAACTGCAAAGTGTACAAGCCCAGCCGCTCCATCCTCTCAGCACAAGGGAGAATTTAGAGAGAGTTAGATTCAGCTCTTGGGGCTAAAGGAATCAAGGGATATGGGGAGAGAGCAAGAACAGGGTACTGATTTTGACCAGTCTGAAAAAGGGTCTCGATCCGAAACGTCGCCTATCTCCTTCGCTCCTTGGATGCTGCTGCACCCGCTGAGTTTCTCCAGCTTTTTGTGTAACCCTACTGATTTTGGATGATCAGCCGTGATCATATTGAATGGTGGTGCAGGCTCGAAGGGCCGAATGGCCTACTCCTGCACCTATTTTTCTATGTTTCTAAAAGGTTTTGCAGGGTTGAGGTACACAAATTAAAATTATGCCCAGGTTTAACATAAACAGTTTTATTTTTAACTCTTTTCTCTTTCATGCTCGATCTCACCGACAGCTGGTTGCTGGTGATTCAGAAAAGATTACTTCTTATTTACTCTTTGGTTATTACAGTTTCGGAAAGGCTCTATATTCCTCTGGGACTGCACGGGTTGAAATCTGCCTGCATGCAGATTCGAACCCCAAGATGATAGTGATGGCTTGGAGGGATATGGACCAAAAGCAGACAGGTGGAAGAAGTGTTTCATTTTCAGATCCGCCTTTATTGAAAACAAATAAACCTCATTTTTTACATTCTTACATAGAAACTCAAGGAACAGGTACAAATACGTTTGTAATTTCAAGTCAAGTCAAGTCAAGTCAAACAAACTTTATTGTCATTTAGAAATACATTGATATATGCAGTTCCAAACGAAATTACGTTGCATTTGGCTCCCTGTGCAACACAATAAATTAACCGAAGGATAGGTATGTATGAAAAGGGTAAATAGACAATAGTGGCAGCCCATTTACATGGCATTCAGGAGTCTGATGGCTCGTGGGAAGAAGCTGTTGCGGAACCTTGATGTTCTGCTCCTCATGCTGCGGTATCTTTTTCCCGAGGGCAGCAGAGTGAACAGTCCGTGATGGAGATGTGTGGGGTCCTTTATGATACTGCTGGCCTTAGACACACAGCGTTTGGTCGCAATATCCCCGATTGAGGGGAGAGAGGTCCCGATGATTTTTTCCGCTGTCCTCACCACTCTCTGCACAGACTTCCAGTCAGAGGCTCTACAGTCCCCAAACCAGACAGAGATACAGCTGGTCAGAATACTCTCTATGGTGCCCCTGTAGAAAGTAGTGAGGATGGGATGGGGGAGATGAGCTCTTCTCATCCTGCGCAGAAAGTGCAACCGCTGCTGCGCTCTCTTAACAGTTGATGAGATGTTAGTCGACCAGGTCAGACTGTTAGTGACCTGCACCCCCAGGAACTTTGTGCTACTGACCACCTCCACATCGCTGTCATTGATGTGAAGTGGTGTGGGACTGTGCCCGGTTTTCCTGAAGTCGACGATAATCTCCTTTGTTTTCTCGACATTCAGGATCAGGTTGTTCGTATTGCACCAGTCCACCAGTTGTTTCACCTCCTCCCTGTAAGCCAGCTCATTGTCGTCCCTGATGAGGCCCACCACTGTTGTGTCATCTGCATACTTCATGATGTGGTTTGTACTAAACCTGGCACAACAGTCGTGAGTCATCAGGGTGAACAGCAGTGGACTCAGGACGCAGCCCTGAGGGGAGCCGGTGCTTAGAGAGATGGTATTGGAGGTGTTATTTCCAACCCTCACAGACTGAGGTCTGTCAGTGAGGAAGTCCAGTAGCCAGTTACACATGGGGGTGCCGAGGCCCAATGGAACCAGTTTGCTTATCAGGTGCTGGGGGATAATGGTGTTGAATGCTGAACTGAAATCCACTGAAATTTCTAACTGGAAAGTCAAAAACACAAATAAATTAATTTGCAAAATGATGGAATTCCCCACAGCTCTTGACCAATTTGGACCAGAAATGTTTTAGAAGCTTCTTTGGGTTCAAGAAAGCTGAAATTTAATTTGTAAAAAAGTGTCTTGTGGGATTTTCAAATTCTTAGATTTTGGTTTGGAACTCAGCCAAAGTGTTTGCTCATCTCGAGCTAAAACTTTTTCACAGAAAGAGGTTCAAGGTTCAAGGTTCAAGGTTCAAGGTTAGTTTATTGGTCACATACACCAATTGGTGCAGTGAAATGTTTCTTGCCAATGCAGCACACAAAAAGAGAATACAGACACAACACTAATAAAGAGATTCAAACATAAAAAACATTCCCCCACAAGGGTTCCCATTATGAGGGAAGGCACAAAGTCCAGTCCCCATCCCATGTCCACCCATAGTCCACACGGGCATCGTATGGCCATGCAGGGCCGGTCCCACTGGGAAGAGCGGAGGGGTTTGTAGTTGTGCGCGACATCGCGCGGGGCTCTGAACTTTTTGTAGCGAACGAAATCTTCGCTCGCCAACGGCCTGTCGTGTAACTGACGGCCAAAGTGGGACAGGCCCAAGACCCTGGCGCGACGCAACGTCTCACCTCCAACAGCAGCAGAAGCAGGCAAACGATCGCCGAGCTCGGCCTGGGGCTCACGGCCGTTGCGGATCCGGATCCACCCCCACTCCTACTCCCAGAAATGTGAAGATAGACACAAAATGCTGGAGTAACTCAGCGGGACCGGCAGCATCTCTGGAGAGAAGCAATGGGTAGCGTTTCGGGTCAAGACCCTTCTTTTCGGACTGAAGAGAAGTCTCGACACGCAACGTCACCCGTTGCTTCTCTCCGGAGATGCCGCCGGTCCCGCTGAGTTACTCCAGCTTTGAGTCCATCGTCAAATGACGTCATTCGCTCCAGACGGCTGCGCGGACGCATGTAATCGCGCGCGACCTTCGCGGGACCGTCGCGGCTCAACGCGACCACGAGGTCGCGTAATTTGCGTGCCAAGGCCACGTAAGTGGGACAGGCCCTTAAGTGTGCGGGGATCACGGGCCGGCGGAACTCGGTGGGCCGAAGGGCCCTGTTTCTGTATCTCTAAACTAAACTAGACTAGACTAAACATGACAAAAATCCAACTATTTTTAAATTTTACAAAACCTTGAACACAAAAGTAACATGTTATCACCATAAACCCTCCCCTCCCTGCTGAGTGTTCCTAGCATTTGCTGATTTATACATTTCAGCAAATTGTTTGAATATTTCGAAAGAAAATCTACAAAATGTTATTAAGATATTTCTTGGAAAGTTTTGAAACTGTACGTTTAAGAGTTTGGAAATTGCCCGAACTTCTGCGGTTGGTACCAGCAAGTATGAAGGAACCCGAAACGTCACCCATTTCTTCTCTTCAGCAAGGCGGCCTGACCCTCTGAGACATACAGGTTTGTAGGTTAATTGGCTTGGTGTGAGTGTAAATTGTCCCTAGTGTGTTAGTGTGCGGGGATCGCTGATCGGTGCGGACCCGGTGGGCCAAAGGGCCTGTTACTGCGCTGTACCTCTAAACTAAACTAAACAAGTCTGAGACTCCTACACTCGTGCACAGCCAGTGATGGAAATGGGGGGGGGGGGTACACAGGGGTACGGCGTTCCCCTAGTTTTCAATTTCCAGCTCGGGTTTAATGAGTACTGCAGAAAGATTCTCACTTTATTCAACTTAGACGAAAACAATTTGTTAACTGCCACTGTTAGCACTTGTTAACAGCCAGTAGTTAACAGTAGTTATACAATGTGTCATCAATATATTGATCCACATTCCTCAGTTGATGTAATTGTGTTTCTTTGAGTAAAATTCCAGGGAGAATTTCTTAAACTCACTGTCAGGTATAGTCACATTATTTTATTATTCCACGTTATTTTATTTGCCTCCCTGCCTCTCTGCCTCCGTGGCCCTCTCTGCCTCTCTGCCTCTGTGCCTCTCTGTTTCTCTGCCTCCGTGCCTCTCTCTCTCTCCCTCTCTCTGCCTCCGTGCCTCCCTCCGCTCTTGAAAACTCGATGACGTATTTTGGGAGGTATTTTGGAGAAAGGAGATGCATAAAATGTGCACATTTAATCAGGGTTCAGATATACAAGCCTTCAAAAGCAAATGATATGCTACATTTTCAAATGAGAAATGGGGTGGGCGACAGCAATCTTTCACATGGTCCGCCCTGTTTCGACGAATGCAACATAGAAAACTTGTATAAATCATTGGTTGTGCCATAGTTAGAATATTGTGTTCAATTTTTCTGGAACGATATGTCCTTCAGCTAACAAAAATAATGAATAATTAGTCTGAGTTAGTCAATTATTTAATGGTGCAGTAACGCTTGGCTAGCAGTCACCGTTGAGTGGTATTCGATAGAGGGGGAAGGATGAGCCAGAAAACAAGGCCCTAAATGTAAGTCAACTTTGGGAAAGTGAGGCAGCAGAGTAGACTATGCAGAGCATTGACAAACAATGTGAAATGTTCCAAGATCTTCTCGGTAATAGACCTGTACATTTTGAATTGAATTGAAATTATTTGTCATTCAAAAATGACTGAAAAGAAATGGTTGTTATTCCTAGCAACTAAGTTCAGGTTGACAGTAACATGGACAAGGGAGGGCCAGTGGATGTAGTGTACCTGGACTTTCAGAAATACTTTAATAAGGTCCCACACAGGAGATTAGTGGGCAAAGTTAGAGCACATGGTATTGGGGGTAGGGTGTTGACATGGATAGAAAATTGGTTGGCAGACAGGAAACAAAGAGTAGGAATGAATGGTTCCTTTTCAGAATGGCAGGTAGTAACTAGTGGGGTGCCTCAAGGCTCGGTGCTGGGACCGCAGCTATTCACAATATATATTAATGATTTAGATGAAGGAATTAAAAGTAACATTAGCAAATTTGCAGATGACACAAAACTGGGTGGCAGTGTGAACTGTGAAGAGGATGCTATGAGGATTAAGGTGGACTTGGCCAAGTTGGGGGAGTGGGCAGATGCATGGCAGATGCAGTATAATGTGGATAAATGTGAGGTTATCCACTTTGGTGGCAAGAACAAGAGGCAGATTATGATCTGAACAGCAGGTAGACACAAAATGATGGAGCAACTCAGCGGGTCAGGCAGCATCTCTGGAGAGAAGGGATGAGCGACGTTTTGGGTCGAGACCCTTTTTCATACTGATGTCGGGGATGAGTGGGACAGAGATAGAATCCAGTCGGAGACAGTAAGACTGGTGGGAGAACTGGGAAGGGGGAGGGGATGGAGAGAGGGGGAAAGCAAGGGCCAGTTGAAGTTAGAAAAGTCAATGTCCATACCACTGGGGTGTAAGTTAGTCAAGCGGAATATGAGGCGCTGCTCCTCCAATTTGCGCTGGGCCTCACTCTGACAATGGAGGAGGCCCAGGACAGAAAGGTCAGATTGGGAATGGGAGGGGAATGGCATGAATTCACAGCTTTATCCTGCGCTACTTAATCCAAGAGCGAGCGGACAGACGGACAAAAGCACCGATCATAGAGTGGAATAGATGACATTTCGGGGCGAGACCCTTCTTTAGACTGAGTCAGGGGAAAGAGGAACAAGGGATATAGACGGTACTAAGGACAAATGAATGGAAGATATGCCTTTATCTCCCGTTTCTCTTCCCCTTGACTGTCAGTCTGAAGAACGGTCTCAACCCGAAATGTCACCAATTCCACTCTATGATCGTTGCTTTCGTCTGTCCGAGAGAGAGAGATGCAAGAAAGCAGCTATGACATATAATGCTTGCTATTGAGGGAGTGCAGCGTAGGTTTACAAGGTTAATTACCGGGATGGTGGGACTGTCATATGCTGAGAGAATAGAAACATAGAAACATAGAAATTAGGTGCAGGAGTAGGCCATTCGGCCCTTCGAGCCTGCACCGCCATTCAATATAATCATGGCTGATCATCCAACTCAGTATCCCGTACCTGCCTTCTCTCCATACCCTCTGACCCCCTTAGCCACAAGGGCCACATCTAACTCAGAATGGAGCAGCTGGGCTTGTACACTCTGGAGTTGAGAAGGATGAGAGGGGTTCTCGAATTGAATTGAATTGAATTCCTTTATTGTCATTCAGACCTTTCGGTCTGAACGAAATTACGTGCCTGTAGTCATACATATATAAAAATAACAATACCACACAATAAACACAAAATTAACATCCACCACAGTGAGTTCACCAAACACCTCCTCACTGTGGTGGAAGGCAAAAGTCTTAGGGTCACTGTCTTTCTCCCCTCCTTATTCTCCCTCTGCGCTGAGGAGATCCAGGCCTCCGCCACCGCTGACGCCGGAACACCGCCACAGGCCCGCCGCTGGAGCACCGCCACAGGCCTGCCGCTGGAACACCGCCCCAGGGCCCGCCGCTGGAACACCGCCACAGGGCCCGCCGCTGGAACACCGCCCCAGGGCCCGCCGCTGGAACACCGCCCCAGGGCCCGCCGCTGGAACACCGCCCCAGGGCCCGCCGCTGGAACACCGCCACAGGGCCCGCCGCTGGAACACCGCCCCAGGGCCGGCCGCTGGAACACCGCCCCAGGGCCCGCCGCTGGAACACCGCCCCAGGGCCCGCCGCTGGAACACCGCCACAGAGCCCGCCGCTGGAACACCGCCCCAGGGCCCGCCGCTGGAACACCGCCACAGGGCCCGCTCATGTTTCTCATTGAAACATATAAGATTGTTAAGGGCTTGGACACGCTAGAGGCGGGAAACATGTTCCCGATGTTGGAGGAGTCCAGAACCAGGGGCCACACACACAGTTTAAGAATAAGGAGTAAGCCATTTAGAACAGAGACGAGGAAACACTTTTTCTCACAGGGAGTGGTGAGTCTGTGGAATTCTCTGCCTCAGAGGGCGGTGGAGGCTTTCAAGAGAGAGCTAGATAGGGCTCTTAAAAATGGCGGAGTCAGGGGATAAGGGGAGAAGGCTGGAACGGGGTACTGATTGGGGATGATCAGCCATGATCACATTGAATGGCGGTGCTGGCTCGAAGGGCCGAATGGCCTACTCCTGCACCTATTGTCTATTGTCTATTGTCTATAATACACAATAACCAAGTTATGCATTCTTGTACTCTTACATGGGTATGACCGCACATTAAAAATTCCGCCCCCCCTTCCTTCCCAACCTCAGCCTCACGGACCTTAGAGTACCCCTAGTTCCTAAAACCAATTTCCATCACGTGCCCAGCCAGGTATCGCCAACAACACCAGGCGTGGCGAGTTCCACTGAAACTCTGAACATGTTGCTGCTAACACTGAAACTGCTCGCAGGTCCGGGCAGGTAGCAGCACAAAGAAAGGGAAATATTTTTCTCTGGGCTTGAAACGCATCAACAAAACTCGTTGGCGAGGGGTTTGATGTTCTCCCTGGGTCCAAGCACGAGTGGGTGGGTGGAACATGGCGGAGTAAAAAGCGGAAGGGTGGTGTGAGAGGGGGGAGGAGAGGGCGGGAGGAATTCTTCACTTCCAACACCAAATGAAACATTTTAGAGGCGGAAGCGGTAGAGATGGCGCAGCGGGTAGACTGGCTGCCTCACAGCGCTAGAGACCCGGGTTCCATCCTCACCTCGGGTGCTGTCAGCACTGAGTTTTTACGTTCTCCCCGTGACCGCGTGGCTTTTCTCCAGGTCCTCCCACACTTGGTAACATTGTAAATTGTCTCCGGTGTGTGTAGGATAGTGTTAGTGAGCGGGGATCGCTGGTCGGCACGGACTCGGTGGGCCGAATGGCCTGTTTCCGCGCTGTATCTCTAACCTAAACTTTGGACACAAGGAGTAAGCCGGAAGGAATGGTTGACGTTTCGGGCCAAGACCCTTCTTCAGACCCGAAACATCACCTATTCCTTCCCTCCAGAGATGCTGCCTGTCCCGCTGAGTTACTCCAGCATTTTGTGTCCATCTTTGGTTTAAACCAGCGCCTGCACTTCCTTCCTATACATTTAGTCACAAGATATTAGCAGTGTTGTATACTCTAAATGTGGCCTCAACAACTACAACATGACCTCCCAACTTCTGGGTAGGAAAGAACTGCAGATGTTGGTTTAAACTGAAGATAGATACAAAATGCAGGAGTAACTCAGCGGGACCGGCAGCATCTCTGGAGAGAAGGAATGGAAGATGTTTCGGGTCGAGACCCTTCTTCACCCTGCATTTTGTGGCTATCTCCAATCGTCTCGGTCCCGCTCTGGGAGTAGGAGTGGGGGGCGGATCCGGATCCGCAACGGCCGTGAGCCCCAGGGTCGCCAATCGCTTGCCTGCTTCTGCTGCTGTTGGAGGTGAGACGTTGAGCCGCGCCACGGTGTCCCACTTTGGCCGTCAGTTACGCGACAGGCCGGTGACGCGCGAAGATTTCGTGCAGAACGGAATCCTGGAACGAAGCACGATACCGTGCGCAACTCCACGCTCCTCCACGCCACTCCGTGCGCCCGTCCCACGCTACCCACACGCTACCAGGTCGCATAAATGGCACGCAAATGACAGCCAAGTGGGACAGGCCCCGAAGGCTAAAGGGAGGGAGAGAGGGAGTGTGAAAGTGTGAGGAAAAAAGAGAGATGATGCAGGGAAAGGAAGAAAGGTGGGTGGTGGGGGGGAAGAGGAGAGCGCGTTCTCGCTAGAATTTAGAAGATTGAGGGGGGATCTTATAGAAACGTACAACATTCTTAAGGGGTTGGACAGGCTAGATGCTGGAAGATTGTTCCCGATGTTGGGGAAGTCCAGGACAAGGGGTCATGGTTTAAGGATAAGGGGGAAATCCTTTAGGACCGAGATGAGAAAAACATTTTTCACACAGAGAGTGGTGAATCTGTGGAATTCTCTGCTACAGAAGGCAGTTGAGGCCAGTTCATTGGTTATATTTAAGAGGGCGTTAGATGTGGCACTTGTGGCTAAAGGGATCAGGGGGTATGGAGAGAAGGCAGGTACAGGATACTGAGTTGGATGATCAGCCAATGATCATATTGAATGACGGTGCAGGATCAAAGGGCCGAAGGGCCGAAGGGCCGAATGGCCTCCTCCTGCACCTATTTTCTATGTTTTTCTATGAGAGCCTACAATCATTTAATTCTCTTCCCGCTGACTGGATAGCACGCAACAAAACCTTTTCACTGTGGAGGACGGAACTGCAGATGTTGGTTTAAACCAAAGATAGACTCAAAAAGCTGGAGTAACTCAACGGGACGGGCAGCGTCTCTGGAGAGAAGGAATGGGTGACGTTTCGGGTCGAGAGTGACCCATCTTCGGACTAGTCTGGGGAGAGGGACACGAGTGACATTGGCAATTGAGCAGGAAGTTGCTCCACACGTGAGAACTAAGAAGAAGGCAGAAAGATGAGTCCAGTTTGGTCCACTTGGTTAATAATTCCAAGAAGCAAATCTTTATGTTGACGCACCATTTTTTGGTTGGTTTTAATAAAAAAGAGGAAGGAACTGAGAGGGTAGAACAGTAACAAGTGTAAATAAATAAAAGGAAGCTGAGGTTTCTCGACCGAAACTTGCCACATCCCCGCAAGTTCGTCTTTTTTTGTTATCTGGCATCTGAACGTTCCTTCCGCAATCTAGGGTGCTGCCCGATTCACCTCTACCCCCCTGGGGACATTGGTCTTTGTCTATGAAACTGTTGGGCTACAATGTGTAGGAAGGAACCGCAGATGCTGGCTTCAACTGAAGATAGACACAAAGTGCTGGAGTAACTCAGCGGGACAAAAGGCAGCATCTGTGGAGACATAGAAACATAGAAAATAGGTGCAGGAGGAGGCCATTCGGCCCTTCGAGCCAGCACCGCCATTCAATATGATCATGGCTGATCGTCCGCTATCAATAACCCGTGCCTGCCTTCTCCCCATATCCCTTGACTCCACTAGCCCCTAGAGCTCCATCTATCTCTCCGGTGACTTGGCCTCCACTGCCCTCTGTGGCAGGGAATTCCACAAATTCACAACTCTCTGGGTGAAAAAGGATTTTCTCACCTCAGTCTTAAATGACCTCCCCTTTATTCTAAGACAGTGTGTGGCCCCTGGTTCTGGACTCGCCCAACATTGGGGACATTTTGCCTGCATCTGGCTTGTCCTCTCTGGAGAGAAGGAATGGGTGACGTTTCGGGTCGAGACCCTCCTTCAGACCGAAGGAGGGTCTCGACTCGACCCAAAATGTCACCCCTCCCTTCTTTCCAGAGATGCTGCCTGTCCCACTGAGTTACTCCAGCAGGGGACAGGGGAGAGGGAGATGCATACCTTTGCCGAGCTAACAATGAACTGTTTTTCATTTGCCTTGATCTTCATCCCCTTTGTCCTATTTTCACACCTTACACTTCCTTATCTATGTGTCTCACTGACTCATTCTGAAGAAGGGTCTGTATTTTCCCCTTCTCTCTACCCATTGTACTTGAGTTGGGCCTGATTGTATTAATGTACAATATTCCATCTTCCTGCATAAGGTGGGTGTGGAGAGGATGTTTCCTCTAGTGGGAGTGTCGAGGACAAGAGTGCACAGGCTCAGAATTAAAGGCCGTACCTTTAGAAACGTAGAGAATAGGTGCAGGAGGAGGCCATTTGGCCCTACGAGCCTGCACCGCTTGAAGGAGATAACATCATCCAGGACCCACACCATCCTGGCCACGCACTCATCTCTCTGCTACCATCGGGCAGAAGGTACAGGAGCCTGAAATCTGTTTCATCCAGGTTCAGGGACAGCTTCTTCCCCACAGCCATCAGGCTATTAAACCCGCCAACAAACAGACTCTGAACTGTAATGCCCCTGTCCCACTTAGGAAACCTGAACGGAGACCTCTGGAGACTTTGCGCCCCACCCAAGGTTTCCGTGCGGTTCCCGGAGGTTTTAGTCAGTCTTCCTAATGGTCGAAAGTGTGTTACCGCTTTAAAAACCGGTAATTTTTTAGTCGAAGCCGGTTGCGATGCTAGTTGAAGGTGGTTGCTGGAGGACAAAAACCTCCGGGAACCACACGGAAACCTTGGGTGGGGCGCAAAGTCTCCAGAGGTTTCCGTTCAGGTTTCCTAAGTGGGACAGGGGCATAAGAGTCTATTGCACTTAGAAACATAGAAACATAGAAATTAGGTGCAGGAGTAGGCCATTCGGCCCTTCGAGCCTGCACCGCCATTCAATATGATCATGGCTGATCATCCAACTCAGTATCCCGTACCTGTCTTCTCTCCACACCCTCTGATCTCTTTAGCCACAAGGGCCACATCTAACTCCCTCTTAAATATAGCCAATGAACTGGCCTCAACTACCCTCTGTGGCAGAGAGTTCCAGAGACTCACCACTCTCTGTGTGAAAAAAGTATTTCTCATCTCGGTCTTAAAGGATTTCCCCCTTATCCTTAAGCTGTGACCCCTTGTCCTGGACCTCCCCAGCATCGGGAACAATCTTCCTGCATCTAGCCTGTCCAACCCCTTAAGAATTTTATAAGTTTCTATAAGATCCCCTCTCAATCTCCCAAATTCTAGAGAGTATAAACCGAGTCTATGCAGCCTTCCTTCATAAGACAGTCCTGACATCCCAGGAATCAGTCTGGTGAACCTTCTCTGCACTCCCTCTATGGCAATAATGTCCTTCCTCAAATTTGGAGACCAAAACTGTACGCAATACTCCAGGTGTGGCCTCACCAAGACCCTGTACAGCTGCAATAGAACCTCCCTGCTCCTATACTCAAATAATTTTGCTATGAAAGCTAGCATACCATTTGCTTTCTTCACTGCCTACTGCACCTGCATGCCTACTTTCAATGACTGGTGTACCATGACACCCAGGTCTCGCTGCATCTCCCCTTTTCCTAATCGGCCACCATTTATCTGCTTATTAATGTGTATATTGAACTGAACCGTTCTGTATTTTTGCTCACAATATTCTGTTGTGCTGCAGAAAGCAAGAATTTAATTGTCCTATCTGGGGCAGATGACAATAAACTCTCCAGACTTGTCTTGACTTTAGTCAGAGGGTGGTGAATCTGTGGAATTCATTGCCACAGACTGTTGAGGAGGCCAAGTCTTTGGGTATATTTAAAGCGGAGATGGACAGGAGGGGAAAGGAACTGCAGATGCTGGTTTACACCGAAGATAGACACAAAATGGTGGAGTAACTCAGCGGGACAGGCAGCATCTCTGGAGGGAAGGAATGGGTGACGTTTGGACCTAGAAAGGACAGAATGTATGAGGTGTATCCAAGACAGTTTCATACGGTCACAAGTAGGCCATTCGGCCCATCGAGTCTACTTCGCCATTCAATCGCTGATCTATCTCTCTCTCCTAACCCCATTCTCCTGCCTTCTCCCCATAACCCCTGACACCCGTACTAATCAAGAATCTATCTATCGCTGCCTTCAAAATATCCATTGAAAAATATCCATTCCAAAGATGTACAGGTTTGAGTGTTAATTGGCGTAAGGACTGGGGTGGGAGACTGCAACCTTCACGTGGTCCGCCCTGTTTCAACAAATGCAATCAACCCAGCGTGCACAATCAAATAAGGTCAAATAGAACAAGTTGTCCTAGTCTGAAACATAGAAACACAGAAAATAGGTGCAGGAGTAGGCCATTCGGCCCTTCGAGCCTGCACCGCCATTCAATATGATCATGGCTGATCATCCAACTCAGTATCCCGTACCTTCCTTCTCCCCATTCCCCCTGATCCCTTTAGCCACAAGGGCCACATCTAACTCCCTCTTAAATATAGCCAATGAACTGGCCTCAACTACCTTCTGTGGCAGAGAATAGTAAGATTGAACGAGAACTTACCAAGTTTGAAGGTTGATCTTTATTTCATGAGGAGTTGCGGTGAGGGATTTCGTGAAGAGCCCGCCGGCACGCATGCGCGACATTCTTCAAAGCAGCGGTGTGGAATCACAGAAACAACAACAGAAATGACTTGGCATAGTAAGATTTAAAGAGACTCTGATTACCAGCTGAAGATGATCGAGGGTTGGGAGCGGAGGGCACGAAATCCCTCACCGCAACTCCTCATGAAATAAAGATCAACCTTCAAACTTGGTAAGTTCTCGTTCAATCTTACTATTTCATTTCGGAGTCACGTGAGTGACTTCGTGAAGACTTCAAAGCTTCTGTGATTACACGCCCTGGACAACGTCCATGCGGACACACCACTAGCAAGGATGGATTGGAGTAAACAAGTTGACGAAACGAGGTTATACTGAAACAAAAAGAAGATTTGTTAATAACACAACAAATAACGCCCTTTTAATCAGGGACATCCCCACGTTCACACCCGGCGTTCAGCACGGCCTCTGCGAACTGAAGGGGAGCAGCAACAGGCTTATTATAGAATCGCTGGAACACAGCTTCATTCGCCCATCCTGCTGCGGCGAGGATATGGTCCATGGGTACCTCCATGACTCTCGCCGCCGACGTAGATGCAGCTCTGGTGGAGTGGGATGTAAACACATTAGTGTCAATACCTGCCTTATTCAGGACGATCCGGAGCCACCTGGATATCGTCTGGACTGTCACTCGATGGTGAGGTCTTTTGTGAGTGACAAGCAGGTACAACTCCATTCCTCTGATGCTCCTCGTCACCTTGATGTAGTAACGGATGTGAGTGGCTAAACATAGCCGAGCATCTGCAGGGTATGCCGGGAACTTCAGCTGCAGCCCTGTGCACCCAGGTCTATGCTGCTTAAGTAGCTCATCGATGAAAAAGACTACTTCTCCAGGGGTCGACGTCATCCTGTCAATACGTAGTTTGTGGAGCGTCTGAACCCGCTGTGCTGAAGTCAGCGCTAGTGACATCACCAATTTCATAGTGAGTTGGTCCAGCTGTAACCCTTCCATGGGTGACCACGACCTGAGCAGGGTAAGTACATCCCTGACATCCCAGGTGATGTTGTAGCGTGGTGTAGGCGGATTCAGATTGAATATTCCCCGCATAAGCCTGGACACTAGCCTGTTCGATCCTACCTCGATGTTGAGGTAGAATGATAGCGCACTCCTGGCGCTGTTGATGGCACTATAACTCAAGTGCTCATCATGGTGCAACCCCGCGAGGAATCCCAGGACGTCGGCTATGGAGACATCATCACAGGTGATGTGAGAGCGACTGCAGTAGGCTTCCCACTTGGTGATGTGGGAGAGATATCTCCGCCTGGTTGACTCTCGACATGATGCTCCAATGGTGTTCATGGTCCGGGTGGTAAGGCCATACTGCATCCATGGCCTGGTCAGAACCTGCAAGCCAGTAATTTTAGATAGGCATGGCAGGGGTGTAACTCCCCTGAGACAGGGTGAGAAACCACATGCGGACAACCCTCTAGAGGGACCCAAGGTTGACTAATCATGTCAGAGACCACCGGATACCAAGGCTGTGTGGGCCAGTCGGGTATGACAAGAATGCCTCTGGCAGAATCCATCCTGATTTTTTGTAAAACCCGACTGATGAGGCAAAACGGGGGGAATGCATAGAAAAACCACTTCCCCCAGTCTAGCGAGAATGCATCAATCGCTAATGCCCCAGGGTCTGGTTCCCATGAAACATATGTCGGTACCTGATGGTTCAACCGGGACGCAAAAAAGGTCGATATCCGGTTGGCCAAATTTGGCTGTAATTTGGGCAAATATTTGAGGATGCAGCATCCACTCAAACTATCATTGAATTTGCGTGACCTGGTGTCTGCCACAGTATTAAGCCTACCTGGCAAATAGGTAGCTGAAATCCAAATATCTCGATCAATACACCAGCACCAAATAGTATTAGCCAATTTGTCACAAGAGACTGACCTGGTACCGCCCATATGGTTTAAATATGCCACCGCTGTAGTGTTGTCTATTTGGAGACGGACATGAGTACCACTAAGATTAGCACAATATGCCCGCAGTCCGTGAAATGCTGCAAGCAGCTTCAAATAGTTAATCCCTTGTATTAGCAACATGCTAGCTTCAAGGGGATCCCACCTGCCTCCACAACTAGAAGAGCTGTCCGCAGCTCCCCAGCCTAGAGAGCTTGCGTCAGTTTGCAAATATACCACCGGATTGGGCACAACAATGGGTTTGAATGCCTTGCCAATATTGGACACCCACCATTGTAGCTCAACCTTAGCATCGGAAGGCAGCCCCATAGGTCTGTCAACATGACCAGCGTTCTTTTTTTTTTTTTAATGCAGCAATCTTGGCCCTTTGCAGATTTTGATAATGCAAAGGTCCAAACCGGGCTGCCGGAAATAAAGCTACGATTTTCCCAATCATCTTAGCTGTATGCCGAATAGATGGTATACTGGCGGATGCGAGATCCTGACATGCAAGGGAAACATCCTCCACCTTGTGAAATGGAATGTTGGCCCTCATTAGAATAGAGTCCACCGTGAAACCCAAATAATCCATAACCTGGGATGGGTGAAACTTCGATTTTTCTGAATGGACTATAAACCCCAGCTGCTGAAATATAGTAACAGTTACTGAAACAGCGCTTTCAGCTGCTTCCAGAGTGTTGCCAATAATCTGAATATCATCTAAATAAGCCATTACAATATGATGTTGTATACGTAATTTGGCCATAATAGGTTTGAGTAATTTAGTAAAGCCTAGGGCGGTAGTAAGCCCATTTGGTAAGGCCCGATATTGCCAGAGCTGATCCATCCAGACAAATTTCAAAAATTTCCGGTGATGTTTCCGGATGGACACTGAATAGCATGCATCTTTCAAATCAATACATGCCATAAAGCAACCATGCGAAAGCAGTGATTTGGCTGTCTCAAAAGGTGTCCATTTTAAAATGTGTATATGTTACAAAGGTATTCAACTGGTCAAGTCAATAATCACCCGACAACCTCCATCCTTTTTTGGCCTAGTAAAAATATGGGAGACGAATTCAATGGGCTCGTGAATAGTTTTCTCTATCACGCCTTTTGTTCCGACGAAAAATTTCAGCCGTGCCTGCTGCCTGCTCAACGGCAGACAGCGTAAACTTCCGTTGAGGCATATGCTGGGATGGAGGACCCCGAATATCCTTCCCTCTTGAAGAAGTCTTCCCCGAAATTTTTTGACTCTGCTGCAGGAGGGGCTCCAATATCCGCTCCATCCTGGCCAATACGCCCCTTGAGCTAAAACTAGGGGGGCCGAAGTCCTCATGTTCTGCTGAACTGCTGGGGCTTCGTCCATCGGCCCACACCTCATCGAGGTGAACCTGGTGCCGGAAAGTTGTCGCCGGTAGCCGCTGCAGCGAAGCTGAGCGATTCCCGCGCGGGAGGTACTCTCAAACGCCTCCTCGGCGGAGCTTGGTCTCGCTGCCTCGGAGGGCAAATGCGATGGGAAGTCGGCACCTGACTTAGCATGGAGATCCGACGCCCGCGCGGGCTTGCCGGCTGCCCATATCATGGACCTAGCCGACGCATAGTCTCGTCCTCCCATCCATGGGGGACTCGGCGACCGTGGCGTATGGGCTCGTTGAAGGGAGGAGCAGTTCGCTGGGCTTAGTGTCTGCTGACGGTTCTCAGCTTCTGCTGACGGCGGTTAACCTCCCTGTGCTTACTGGAGCTGGATGGCTCCTCTCCAGTAGCCACGTCATGCGGCCATACGCCCTTCACCCTGAACACTGGGGTGGTCAGAGACCTCCGGCTCAGAAAGATTGCCGGGGCTCCTTTCATCGGCCCGCACCTCTGAGAAGTGATCTCGGTGCCGGAAGTTGTCGCTATCGGCCGCCGCAGCGAACCGCGCGATTCCCGCGCGGGAAAGGTGTTCAACCGTCTCCGTTTAACGGGAGCGGAAGCCGTTGCCACAAAGGGCCCTGACGGCTTGGGGTCGACTCCAGCAGAAGCATGGAGCGACGCCCGCGCGGGCTTGCCGGCTGTCCACATCGTGGACCTTGCCGACGCACGGTCTCGTCCCCCCCATCGACAGGGGACTCGGCGACCGAGGCGGGACCGTACCCAAGCCCCCCGTCCCAGCGGCGGGGTTTGGGAGTTGGATAGCAGATCTCACAGACCCAGGTCCCGCCGTCGCACCAGACCGCACCATGGCGGCTGGTGGAGCCTTGGCCCGAACCGGGTTTAGGCTTACGGGCTCCTCCCCTGCCCTTCAACGAAGGGCTAGCGGAGGGGGGTCGGGCCGCAGCACGACCCCTTCCCCGTGGTCGCCAATGGCGAACTTGTGGCAGGGTCCCCCCTTTCGAGAGGCACCCCGTTCTCGGCTCCTGGAATCAGCATTGGAGCTGCTGCTCCTCGAATCAGCACAGGAGCTCCTGCTCCTTGAATCAGCACTGGAGCTCCTGCTCCTGGAACCAGCACTGGAGCTCCTGCTCCTTGAATCAGCACTGGAGCTCCTGCTCCTTGAATCAGCATTGGAGCTGCTGCTCCTTGAATCAGCACTGGAGCTCCTGCTCCTTGAATCAGCACTGGAGCTCCTGCTCCTCGAATCAGCACTGGAGCTCCTGCTCCTTAAATCAGCACTGGAGCTCCTGCTCCTTGAATCAGCACTGGAGCTCCTGCTCCTTAATCCAGCTCTGGAGCTCCTGCTCCTGAACCAGCACTGGAGCTCCTGCTCCTCAAATCAACACTGGAGCACCTGCTCCTTGAATCGGCACTGGAGCTCCTGCATAGCGGCGGGTCGGGCCCGGTAACAACAGGGCTCCCCGACATCCACGTCTATTTCCCCACGTACCTGCAGGGAGAGAACATAATATACACCCGCCACAACAAGACACCAACTCACACTGGAGCTCCGGTGTATCGGCGGGTCGGGCCCTGTACCAACAGGGCTCCCCGACTACCACGCCTGTTTCCCGGCCCGACTCGCAGGTGAGCCGCTGAGAAAGGCTCCGGGATAAGTGCCGGCGACTCCAATCCACGTTCCTGTAGGGAGAGAACACACTGCTCCCCCCCCCCCAACAGGAAACACCAACTCTAGGGGGCTTAGCCTTACCTGAGTCGGCCCTCTGAAGGGCTGGTCGGGAGCCGCGCTCCCCACCAGCCGTCGGCAGCAATGCGATGCGACGATATGTCGCGCATGCGTGCCGGCGGGCTCTTCACGAAGTCACTCACGTGACTCCGAAATGAAATTCCAGAGACTCACCACTCTCTGTGTGTAAAATGTTTTCCTCAACTCGGTCCTAAAAGACTTCCCCCTTATCCTTAGACTGTGACCCCTTATTCTGGACTTCCCCAACATCGGGAACAATCTTCCTGCATCTAGCCTGTCCAGGCCTTTAAGAATTTTGTAAGTTTTGTATAAGATCCCCCCTCAGTCTTCTAAATTCTAGCGAGTACAAGCCGCGTCTATCCAGTCTTTCCGCATGTGAAAGTCCTGCCATCCCAGGAATCAGTCAGGACTTTCATATGACAATTAATGTCTGAATGTAAAATTGTCCCTAGTGTTTGTAGGGAAGTGATAATATGTGCAGGGGTCGCTGGTCGGTGCGGGCTCGGTGGGCCGAAGGGCCTGTACCCACGCATTATTTCCAAACTAAACTATAGCTCATCGCACAGCTTCCATTAACTCAGCTTTGCAAAACCAGAAACACAAGTCTCAGCCAAACATTGCAGCCTCTCACAACTTCCGGCTGAGTCATTGACAAAGTAGTCTGTGGACAGCTTTTCCAGATCACTTCCTCGTTTGACAGGACAGTCGGTAACATTAACCCCTGCGGTGCCGGTCTCTCCTCTTCTTAATTTAGTTTAAGGGCCTGTCCCACCAGCATGCAACTCCATGCGATGAGCGAGACCTAACGTGGTCGCTTGAGCCGTCCGGCGTCGCGGGGCCGGTCCCACTTCGATCGCCGGAATTGTGCAGAGTTCGTCCCGACATCGCGCGGGACTCCGAATAACTGACCGTGTTCAAAAATTCCGCGCGGCAACGGCTTGTCGGCTCACAGTCACCTGGACGCATTACACACCGCCCCGACGTCGTGCCTCCATGACCCTCTCTGTAGGTGCTTCCGTGACCCTCTCTGTGTGTGGCTCCGTCGCCCTCTGTGTGTGTGCTTCTGTGCCCCTCTCTGTGTGTCCCTCTCTGTCCTGGCGAAATTACCTTAGACTTCGCTTCAAGTTCGCCTCACTTTGCGCCGCGTTGTGCCACTCACCCGACCTCCGCGCGGCCCTCGCTGCTGGTTTGGTCACGCTTGCCGCATGCAGGCGCATGCTGGTGGGAACGGCCCTGTACAGGGGATCACCCGACCTCCGCGTGGCCCCCGCTTCTAGTTTGATCGCGTTCATCGCATAGAGTTGCATGCTGGTAGGACAGGCCCTTTAGTTTAGTTTTCTCCTGCCATATATCCGCTTAGGGAGCAAGATGCCCATACAGCTGAGGCAGTGAAGAAAGCTAATGGAATGTTGGCCTTCATAATAAGAGAATTTCAGTACAGGAGTAAAGAGGTTCTTCTGCAGTTGTATAGGGCTCTGGTGAGACCACATCTGGAGTATTGCATACAGTTTTGGTCTCCTAATTTGAGGAAGGACATCCTTGTGATTGAGGCAGTGCAGCGTAGGTTCACGAGATTGATCCCTGGGATGGCGGGACTGTCATATGAGGAAAGCTTGAAAAGACTAGGCTTGTATTCACTGGAGTTTAGAAGGATGAGGGGTGAGGATCTCATAGACACGTATAAAATTGTAAAAGGACTGGACAAGCTAGATGCAGGAAAAATGTTCAGAAAGTTGGGCGAGTCTGGAACCAGGGGCCACAGTCTTAGAATAGAGAAGAGGTCATTTAAGACTGAGGTGAGAAAAAACGTTTTCATCCAGAGCAGAGAAAAGCTTTTGTTTGCATGCTAACCAGTAAAACAAAAGACTATGTGTGATTACAATCAAGCCACTCAAAGTGAACAAAATATAAAAGTTACAACATTTAGGGCCCTAGTGAGACCATAGGAAGACATTCTTGCCATAGAGGGAGTACAGAGAAGGTTCACCAGACTGATTCCTGGGATGGCAGGACTTCCATATGAAGAAAGACTGGATAGACTCGGCTTGTACTCGCTTGAATTTAGGAGATTGAGGGTGGATCTTATAGAGACTTACAAAATTCTTAAGGGGTTGGACAGGCTAGATGCAGGAAGATTGTTCCCGATGTTGGGGAACTCTAGAACAAGGGGTCACAGTTTAAGGATAAGGGGGAAGTCTTTTAGGACCGAGATGAGAAGATCATTTTTCACACAGAGAGTGGTGAATCTGGGAATTCACTGCCACAGAAAGTAATTCATTGGCTATATTTAAGAGGGAGTTAGATGTGGCCCTTGTGGCTAAAGGGACCAGGGGGTATGGAGAGAAGGCAGGTACAGGATGCTGAGTTGGATGATCAGCCTTGGTCATATTGAATGGCGGTGCAGGCTCGAAGGGCCGAATGGCCTACTCCAGTGCCTATTTTCTATGATTCTATGATTCTATGATTGTGTGCAATTTTGGTCCCCTAATTTGAAGAAGGACATTCTTGCTATTGAGTGCAACGTAGGTTCACCAGGTTAATTCCCGGGGTGGCGGGACTGTCATATGCTGAGAGAATGGAGCGTCTGGGCTTGTATCAAGTCAAGTCACTTTTATTTCTATAGCACATTTAAAAAACAACTCTCGTTGGCCAAAGTGCTTCACATTGGTGGAGGTACTAATGTTATACAACAGTGGTTCATAGATGAAGTACATACATAAATACACACATATAGCCCTCCCTCAGAGGACGTCAAGATAGGCTTGGGAGTAGAGTTGAGTTTTAAGTCTCGACTTAAAGGAGTCGAAGGAGGGGGCAGTTCTGATGGGAAGAGGGATGATGCTGTTCCACAGTCTAGGACTGTGTACACTCTGGAGTTTAGGAGGATGAGAGGGGATCTTATTTAAACATTTCAGATTATTAAGGGTTTGGGCACGCTAGAGGCAGGAAACATGTTCCCGATGTTGGGGGAGTCCAGAACCAGGGGCCACAGTTTAAGAATAAGGGGTAAGCCATTTAGAATAGAGACAAGGAAACACTTTTTCTCACAGAAAGTTGTGTCTGTGAAATTCTCTGCCTCAGAGAGCTGTGGAGGATGATTCTCCGGATACTTTCAAGAGAGAGCTAGATAGGGGCTCTTAAAGATAGTGGATTCAGGGGATATGGGGAGAAGGCAGGAACGGGGTACTGATTGGGGATGATCAGCCACGATCACATTGAATGACGGTGTTGGCTCGAAGGACCGAATGGCCTACTCGTGCATCTATTGTCTATTGTCTATTTAGTACAGAGATATAACGTCGATAGAGTTCGATTCAAGGTCTCCAAAGAAGTAGATGGGAGGTCAGGACTGCACTCTGGGAAGTCCAGAACAAGGGGTCACAGTTTAAAGATAAGGAGGAAGTCTTTTAGGACGAAGATGAGGGAATCATCTCTCTCAAATATTGAACACAATATTCTAACTATGGCACAACTAATGATTTATACAAGTTTTCTATTAGTTTCTTAAGTATTATTTCCCATTTCTTCTTCTTGCATGTGTCGTGCACAGCCTAAAGTTGTTGGACAACTTGTTCTATTTGATCTTCTGTTTGTGCACGTCGAGTTTTTTGCATTAATCGAAACAGGGCGGACCAGGTGAAGGTTGCAACCTTCCACCCCATCACCGTGCCTATGCTGCTGCACCTTTCACTTCTGACCTTTACAACCATAAGGTCAGAAGTGATAGGAGCAAGAATGAGGCCCATTCGGCCCATCAAGTTTACTCTGCCATTCCATCACGGCGGATCTATCTCTCCCTCCTAACCCCCATTCTCCTGCCTTCTCCCCATAGCCCCTGATGCCGCTGCCAGCCATCGTGGTGCTATTCCGGGTTTGTCGAGCATGGAATTGTTTTTCTCATCATTGTTGCGCTTCTAGTCACTTGTTTGCGGCTAATTGACTCCTCCTTCGTTGTTGCTATGCCCTCTAATCCTGGACTCTCCCACGAGTGGAAACATCTTCGCCCGGGTGGTTTTACACCCACCCTGGGGGATTTCAGGGACCGCTGGGCACCGCAGGGGTGGGAGGCGGAATGTTTCTTTAATAAGGATGGGGAAATTGTTATTTAATATTCAGAATTTAAGAATATCTTTTTTACTTTCTATCATGGTGGATGATTTATTTGTATTGTTTTGTACGGTAATTATCATTTTTGTAAATAATTGATTTATAATTTGTTTTTGGGTTTTTTTAAGTGGTAACATGCGCTCCACATCCAATCTATCCAGGCCTTTCACATTCACTACCTTGCCCCCCTTGGAGTTTGTCCTCTTCAGAATATTTCACCCTCTGAAATTCCCGCTCCCAGAGCAAGTCTCCCTTGGAAACTCCTTAGCGAGCACCTCTCACTCAAGAGAGAGGTAGATTTAGCTCTTAGGGCTAATGGATCCAAGGGATTTGGGGAGAAAGCAGGAACGGGGTACTGAAGTTGGCAATTCTACCACTGCACCACCTTGCAACACTTTAATTTCAAGGTTAAAGCCAAACTAAACTATACTAAACTAAACTAAACAAAAACAAACTATACTAAACTAATCTATACCAAACTAAACTGAACTAAATTCAACTAAAACAAACTTTCCTATACTAAACTAAACCAAACTAAGGTGAGACCACACCTGGAGTATTGCGTACAGTTCTGGTCTCCTAATCTGAGGAAAGACATTCTTGCCATAGAGGGAGTACAGAGAAGGTTCACCAGACTGATTCCTGGGATGTCAGGACTTCCATATGAAGAAAGACTGGATAGACTCGGCTTGTAATCGCTAGAATTTAGAAGATTGAGGGGGGATCTTATAGATACTTGCAAAATTCTTAAGGGTTAAAGAAAGAACTGCAGATGCTGGAGAATCGAGGGTTACACAAAAAGCTGGAGAAACTCAGCGGGTGCAGCAGCATCTAAGGAGCGAAGGAGATAGGCGAGGTTTGGGTTCGAGGCCCTTCTTCAAAATTCTTAAGGGTTTGGACAGGCTAGATGCAGGAAGATTGTTCCCGATGTTGGGGAAGTCCAGAACAAGGGGTCACAGTTTAAGGATAAGGGGGAAATTTTTTAGGACCGAGATGAGAAAAACATTTTTCACACAGAGAGTGGTGAATCTGTGGAATTCTCTGCCACAGAAGGTAGTTGAGGCCAGTTCATTGGCTATATTTAAGAGGGAGTTAGATGTGGCCCTTGTGGCTAAAGGGATCAGGGGGTATGGAGAGAAGGCAGATACAGGATACTGAGTTGGATGATCAGCCATGATCATATTGAATGGCGGGTACAAAAAAGCTGGAGAAACTCAGCGGGTGCAGCAGCATCTAAGGAGCGAAGGAGATAGGCGACGTTTCGGGGTCGAGACCCTTCTTCAGACTGGGCTTATTGAATGGCGGTGCAGGCTCGAAGGGCCGAATGGCCTACTCCACCTATTTTCTATGTTTCTATGTAAACTAAACTATACCAAACTAAACTAACGTTAACTAATCTAAAAAAGCCACATTTTTCATGGCTAAGTGTCCTTCAAGCTCAAGTGGCCAGCACTGTGTGTGACCAGCTTGTGTTGCAGTCTGCTGTGAATCTGTTCTCCATGGCTTTGACCAAAGAAATGACAGAGGCTTTCACATACATGTCAACAGAAGCACCAAAAGGGTCTCGACCCGAAACGTCGGCTATCTCCTTCGCTCCTTAGATGCTGCTGCACCCGCTGAGTTTCTCCAGCTTTTTGTGTAACCCTCGATTCTCCAGCATCTGCAGTTCCTTCTTTAACACCAAAAGCCCTGGCTGTTCCCTCGATGTCCACACTTCCCGGCGTCGGATGACGCTGCTTCTCTGTCCCGAAAACTCCCCAGCAGAAAGTCCCGGCCAAAGTGTAGGCGAGAAGGGGGGACTGCTGTTTAACCCTAACCCCTGCCGCCCACTCCTCGCATACCAGGCACGTTACAATTTGGGTTAGAAAACGAAAAATGAAACATGCCCTGCGGGAGGTATCTGGAAACTTTTCCCTGTGTGTCGCGGGGGAGCCCTGTGTCCATTTGCCTACAACCAAGGGGCCGGCATTGGGAGGAGTCGATGGGATAGAGTCAGCAGTCCACAGTCACACTGTCGCCTTGTAGAGGAACGGAGCCTTGAAGCCGAGATGTAAGTAAGCACTTTTCATTTCCCTCGACTCTCCGCTGAGCCTTAAAGGTTTCTGAGCTTTCAGCCTTTTTAAAGCATCAATTTTTACTCTCCTCGATTCACGTTCATAAGTTCTAGGAGCAGATTTAGGCCATTCGGCCCATCCAGTCTACTCCCCCATTCAATCGTGGCTGAACTATCTCTCTCTCTCAGCCCCAGTCTCATGCCTTCGCCCCAGTGGGGGGATCTTATAGAGATCTTATCAGATGACTGTTTCAAGTGTATCTATGTTTTTTGTATCTGTCCCTATTTAAATAAACCATAATAATAATACTTACAAAATTCTTAAGGGGTTGGACAGGCTAGATGCAGGAAGATTGTTCCCGATGTTGGGGAAGTCCAGGACAAGGGGTCACAGTTTAAGGATGAGGGGGAAGTCTTTTAGGACCGAGATGAGAAAATCATTTTTCACCAGCGACCCCTGCACATATTATCACTTCCCTACAAACACTAGGGACAATTTTACATTCAGACATTCATTGTCATATGAAAGTCCTGACTGATTCCTGGGATGTCAGGAAGTTCATATGAGGAAAGACTGGATAGACTCGGCTTGTACTCTCTAGAATTTAGAAGACTGAGGGGGGATCTTATAGAGACTTACAAAATTCTTAAGGGGTTGGACAGGCTAGATGTAGGAAGATTGTTCCCGATGTTGGGGAACTCCAGAACAAGGGGTCACAGTCTAAGGATAAGGGGGAATTCCTTTAGGACCGAGATGAGAAAAACATTTTTCACACAGAGAGTGGTGGGTCTCTGGAATTCTCTGCCACAGAAGGTAGTTGAGGGCAGTTCATTGGCTATATTTAAGAGGGAGTTAGATGTGGCCCTTTGGCTAAAGGGATCAGGGGGTATGGAGAGAAGGCAGGTACGGGATACTGAGTTGGATGATCAGCCATGATCATATTGAATGGCGGTGCAGGCTCGAAGGGCCGAATGGCCTCGTCCTGCACCTATTTTCTATGTTTCTAGGTCTGAAGAAGGGTCTCGACCCGAAACGTCACCTATCTCCTTCGCTCCTTAGATGCTGCTGCACCCGCTGAGTTTGACCAGCCTTTTTGTGTGCCTTCTATGTTTCTATGTAACCCCTGAAACCCGTACTGATCATTTTGCCTTGATTGAGATGTATGTTCTACTCCACTCACTGAACCAACTTCCTTGTGGAGTGCAGGAAGCAACTGTAGACGCTTGTTTACACCGAAGGATAGACACAAAGAGTCATCAGTCTGAGTATTGAGTGTAGACGTTGGGGAGGTCCATCTTATAGGAAAAACATTGTCAAGCTGGAAAGGGTTCAGAGAAGATTTACGAGGATGTTGCCAGGACTAGAGGGTCTGAGCGAGGGAGAGGTTAAGCAGGTTAGGGGCTCAGGAGGATCAGGGGTGATCTTATAGAAGTGTACAAAATCATAAGTGGAATAGATCGGGTAGACGCACAGAGTCTCTTGCCCAGAGTCGGGGAATCGAGGACCAGACGACATGCGTTTAAGGAGAAGGGGAAAAGATTTAATAGGAATCTGAGGGGTAACTTTTTCACTCAAAGGGTGGTGGGCGTATGAAACGAGCTGCCAGAGGAGCTAATTGAGTCTGGGACTATCCCAACATTTAAGAAACAGGTAGACAGATAGGACTTTTTCCACACAAAGGGTGGTGGGCGTATGGAGCGAGCTGCCAGAGGAGGTAGTTGAGGCTGGGAGCATTTAAGGAACAATTAGACAGGTACATGGATAGGACATGTTTGGAGGGATATGGGCCAAACGCGGGCAGGTGGGACTAGTGTAGCTGGGACATGTTGGCCCGGTGTGTGCTAGTTGGGCCGAAGGGCCTGTTTCCACAGTGTATCACTCTATGACTCTATGAATCTATGACAAAAAGCTGGAGTAACTCAGCAGGACAGGCAGCATCTCTGAGGGAAAGGAATAGGTGACGTTTCGGGCTGAAACCCTTCTTCAGACTTGTGAGTCAGAATCATGCCTTGGTTTAAGAAAATAATTTCAATTCAAATGTTGAAGGGAGAAGTTATGAGTGGGACTTCGATCGTCGGGCAGTGTTTAAATAATAAACGTGGTGTAGGATCTTTGGGTTAGACAATGATCCAAATTTGCATTCGGACTTTCATTAATCCTGACCTGGGGTGCTGTCTGAGCATGGAGTTTGCACGATCTCCCTGTGACCACGTGGGTTTTCCCCGGGTGCTCCAGTTTCCTCCCACATCCCAAAGACGTGCGGGTTTGCAGGTTAATTGACCTCTGTAAATTGTGCCCAGTGTGTAGGATGGAACTATGTACCGATGATCATCGGTCGATGGGCCGAAAGGCCTACTTCCACGCTGTATCTCTGAACTAAACTGAGCTGAGGACTCTAGACTCTATAAGTGAGTCAATCTAGGAGCAGATTTAGGCCATTCGGCCCAACCAGTCTCGTCGATCTTAACCTTCTCCTCAGTTAGAACGGAGACGAGGAAACACTTTTTCTCACAGAGAGCGGTGAGTCTGTGGAATTCTCTGGGCACATGGTCCTGGCTTGTTGGCAAGGTTTGAACTGAGCGGCAAATGCAGGTGAATTTAATTCCTACACAGCCATCAGGCTGTTAAACACTACAACACCAAACTAACTCTGAACTACATGGGCTATTATTGTTATTATTGAACTATTTTACATATATATAGCCTATGGTATTATTATGGTGAGTCTGTGGAATTCCCCTCCTCAGAGGGTGGTGGGGGCAGGTTCTCTGGATGTTTTCATGAGCGAGCTAGATAGATAGGGCTCTTAAAAATAGTGGAGTCAGGGGATATGGGGAGAAGGCAGGAATGGGGTACTGATTGGGGATGATCAGCCATGATCACATTGAATGGCGGTGCTGGCTCGAAGGGCCAAATGGCCTCCTCCTGCACCTGTTGTCTATTAATAAGAATTGGAGATGGTCAATAAATGCCTTCATTAACGGGTCGTTTCCATGTGCCACGTGTGAAGAATTCCCTGATATCCCCTCAGCTGGTTAATGTGCACAAAATGCTGGAGTTACCCAACTGGGACAGGCGGCATCTCTGGAGAGAAAGAATGGGTCGGCGAAACTTCTTCAGATTCACTTGTTGCAATTCTGACAGAAATTCTGAGAGAAATCAGTAGCTTAGCTCATACGATGCTGGCTGGCTCGAAGGGCCGAATGGCCTACTCCTGCACCTATTGTCTATTGTCTATTGATACATTGCTCAGTAAATAGTAAACGTGAGTAACGTTTCAGGTCGAGACACAACTGAAGAAATGTCACCCATTCCTTCTCTCCAGAGTTACTCTGAGAGAGTTAGTCCCGCTGAGTTACTCCAGCACTCTGTGTCTATCTTCGATGTGAACCAGCATCTGCAGTTCCTTCCTACACATAAATGGTAAATAGTGTAGGAGGGAACTGGAGACGCTGGTTTACACTGAAGATAGACACAGACAAGATAGACACAGGATTTAAGAGAGAGTTGGATAGAGCTCTAGGGGCTAGTGGAGTCGAGGGATATGGGGAGAAGGCAGGCACAGGTTATTGAAAGCGGATGATCAGCCATGATCACAATGAATGGCAGTGCTGGCTCGAAGGGCCGAATGGCCTCCTCCTGATTCTCAGATTCAGATTACCTTTATTGTCATTCTTTCGGTCTGAACGAAATTTCGTTGCCTGCAGTCATACATATATTAAAAGTAACAAAACACCCAATAAACACAAATTTAACATCCACCACAGTCAGTTCACAGCGAATGGCCTCCTCCTGCACCTATTTTCTATGTTTCTAATGCTGGAGTAACTCAGCAGGACGGACAGCATCCCTGGAGAGAAGGTATGGGTGACATCTGAAGAAGGGTCTCGACCCAAAACGTCACCCATTCCTTCTCTCCAGAGATGCTGCCTGTGCCCGCTTGGGTTACTCTAGCATTTTGTGTCAAGTCAATTGAGGTTTACTCGTCACATACACATACGAGATGTGCAGTGAAATGAAAAGTGACCAATGCTCGCGGATTGTGCAAAACAAAACTACAAAACAGAATGGTACAGAATCACATATTCACATTTGTGGGAGAAAAAAAAGAAAGAAAAACACAGTAATTTTAAAAAGACATCACACAACAGTAGAATGGTTCAGTGTAAAGTTAGTCCCTGGTGAGATAGGGGTTTACAGTCCTAATGGAGGAAACTCATTCTCATCCTCTCCGTTCTCACAGCGCGGCAACGGAGGCGTTTGCCCGACCGTAGCAGCTGGAACAGTCCGTTGCCGGGGTGGAAGGGGTCCCCCATGATCTTGTTGGCTCTGGATCTGCACCTCCTGATGTATAGTTCCTGCGGGGGGGGGGGGGGGGGGGGGGGCGAGTGAAGTTCCCATAGTGCGTTCGGCCAAACTCCAGAGATGTGTCCCTCTACAAACAGTAACTAGTTCCACCCGGCAGGACTTTACGTCTTTCTATCAGAATCAGAATCAGAATGCCTTTTATTGTCACTATACACATGTACAATGAGATTAAAAGCTGCTCCTACTCAGTGCAAAACAAAACAAAAAGGGGGGGGGGGGGGGATAAGGTGCACAGTTTCTGCGGCGCTATATACATATCTATAAAAAGACAATGGATAAATAGAATGGATAAGAGGATTCACTATATCCAGTATGGGTTATTGCACATATTGGAAATTACAGTTACAGTACAAATTACAGTAGGTGGATAGATGGAAGTCCGGGGGTTAGGCTGTGAAGTCAGTGCATGTGTGAGTTCAGGGAGATAATGGATTTTGGAAAGAAACTGTTCTTGAGTCTATTTGTCCTTGTGCTGATGCACCTATAGCGCCTCCCTGAGGGTAGCAGGTTGAACAGGCCAAATGCAGGATGGGAGCTGACCTTGATAATGTTCTTCGCCCTGCTGAGGCAGCGGGAGGTGTAAATGTCCATCAGAGAGGGGAGAGGGCAGCCGATGATCTTCTGTGCTGCCCTGACTACCCTCTGAAGCCTCTCCCTGTCTGCCATGGTGCAGCTGCCGTACCATGCTGTAATGCAGTATGTCAACAGGCTCTCAATGGACGAGCGGTAGAAGGTCAGCAGCAGGTTGGAGTCCAGGTTGTGCTTCCTGAGGACCCTCAGGAAGTGCAGCCGCTGCTGAGCCTTCTTGATGACCGCTGTGATGTCGTCTGTCCAGGAGATGTCAGCGGAGATGAGGACGCCGAGAAACCGGAAGGTGTGGACCCTCTCCACACAGTCAGAACATTCACAGGACAGTCATTGCAGTTGTAGACTGAGAAGTCTGGTGCATTTTCTCCAAGGTGCTAGGTTGAATGTGGTCTGCCATCTTGAAAGGAGGGTGTAAGGCAGCAGTGTTGCGTGATGTGCTGGCAGGAACGTTGTGACTCTGCTATTGTCTGGACTTGACACTGAGAGGGTGGGGATAGTACATCATCTCACACAGAGATGAGTCACTCGACAGCTTATTTACGGTAGAGTAGAGGAAGGTAGTGGAACTGGGTTCAATAGACAATAGACAATAGGTGCAGGAGTAGGCCATTTGGCCCTTTGAACCTGCACCACCATTCAATGTGATCATGGCTGATCACCCCCAATCAGTACCTCGTTCCTGCCTTCTCCCCATATCCCCTGACTCCGCTATTTTTAAGAGCCCTATCTCGTTCTCTCTTGAAAGCATCCAGAGAACCTGCCTAAGGCAGAGAATTCCACAGACTCACCACTCCCTGTGAGAAAAAAAGTGTTTCCTCGTCTCCGTTCTACAGTGGCTTGCAAAAGTTTTCATACCCCTTGAACTTTTCCACATTTTGTCACGTTACAACCACAAACGTAAATGTATTTTATTGGGATTTTAGGTGATCGACCAACACAAAGTGGTGCATAATTGTGAAGTGGAAGGAAAATGATACATGGTTTCCAAATTTTATTACAAACAAAAAACTGAAAAGTGTGGCGTGGAAAAGTATTCAGCCCCCCTGAGTCAATACTTTGTAGAACCACCTTTCGCTGCAATTACAGCTGCAAGTCTTTTGGGGTATGTCTCTACCAGCTTTGCACATCTAGAGACTGAAATTTTTGCCCATTCTTGTTTGCAAAATAGCTCAAGCTCAGTCAGATTGGATGGAGAGCGTCTGTGAACAGCAATTTTTAAGTCTTGCCAGATATTCTCAATTGGATTTAGGTCTGGACTTTGACTGGGCCATTCTAACACATGAATATGCTTTGATCTAAACCATTCCATTGTATCTCTGGCTGATGTTTAGGGTCGTTGTCCTGTTGGAAGGTGAACCTCCGCCCCAGTCTCAAGTCTTTCTAACAGGTTTTCTTCCAAGATTGCCCTGTATTTGGCTCCATCCATCCTCCCATCAACTCTGACCAGCTTCCCTGTCCCTGCTGAAGAAAAGCATCCCCACAGCATGATGCTGCCACCACCATGTTTCACAGTGGGGATGGTGTGTTCAGGGTGATGTGCAGTGTTAGTTTTCCGCTACACATAGCGTTTTGCATTTAGGCCAAAAACTTCAATTTTGGTCTCATCAGACCAGAGCACCTTCCTCCACATGTTTGCTGTGTCCCCCACATGGCTTGTGGCATACTGCAAATGGGACTTCTTATGGCTTTGTTTCAACAATGGCTTTCTTCTTGCCACTCTTCCATAAATGCCCGATTTGTGGAGTGCACGACTAATAGTTGTCCTGTGGACAGATTCTCCCACCTGAGCTGTGGATCTCTGCAGCTCCTCCAGCTTTGGCCAACAAGAGATTTTTTAAAATGTGCTATAGAAATAAAAGTGACTTGACTTGACTTGATACAAGCCCAGACGCTCCATTCTCTCAGCATATGACAGTCCCGCCATCCCGGGAATTAACCTTATAAACCTACGCTGCACTCCCTCAGTAGCAAGAATGTCCTTCCTATTTGGGGGGGGGGGGGGGGGGGGTGGGCAGGGTAGCACAGCTGTAGAGTTGCTGCCTCAAAGAGCCAGAGATCCCGGTTCGATCCCGACTACGGGTGCTTGTCTGTACGGAGTTTGTTCCTCCTCATGGCGTGGACATTGTGGGCCAAGGAACCTGGTTTTTTTGGTAAGAACTGGGAACTTCAGATGCTGGTTTATCAAGGAAAGGCACAAAATGCTGCGTAGCTCAGCAGGTCAGGCAGCATCCCCAGAGAACACAGTTTTGTGTCGGGACCCAACTTCCGACTGACCCGACCAGAAATATCACCCATCCATATTCTCCAGGGATCCTGCCCAATTAATCTACCTCCATGGGTTACACAAAAGGCTGGAGAAACTCAGCGGGTGCAGCAGCATCTAAGGAGCGAAGGAGATAGGCGACGTTTCGGGTCGAGACCCTTGTTCAGACTGGTCAGGGATCAGGGAAACGAGAGATATAGACGGTGATGTGGAGAGATAAAGAACAATGAATGAAAGATATGCAAAAAAGTATCGATGACAAAGGAAACTGGCCATTGTAAGCTGTTTGTAGTGTGAAAATGAGAAGCTAGTGCGACTTGGGTGGGCGGGGGGGGGGGAGTTAGAGAAGGAATGCCAGGGCCCGAGGGCTGAGGGAGAGGTGGGGAGGGGGAGGAGGCAGTCTGGGTTAACAGAATTGAGAAAATTCAATGTTTAAGCCCAGAGGATGCAGACTCCCCAAGTGGAATATGAGATGCTGTTCCTCCAACTTGCGGTGTTGCTCACTCTGGCCGTGGAGGAGGCCCAGGAACGAGAGGTCGGATACAGAATGGGAGGGGGAGTTGAAGTGCTGAGCCACCGGGAGGTCGGGTTGGATATTGCGGACCGAGCGGAGGTGTTCGGCGAAACGATCGCCAAGCCTCCGCTTGGTCTCTACCTCCATCATGTCCCCATCCTAGATCCCCTGATTAATTTCATTGGCCTGATTATATTTTACTGGTTTATGCCTCCTGGTCACCTTCCCCTCAACCAACAATGAACCGTTCAACTGTTTCCTCGAACATCGCCCCTCTTTGATCTCTCGTTTTCACCCCTTACCCCTCCGCATCTCTGTGTCTCCCTCTCCCCTGACTCTCAGCCTGGTCTCGACCCGAAAAGTCACCCATTCCTTCTCTCCAGAGATGCTGCCCGTCCCGCAGAGTTAAGGCCCTGTCCCACTGTACCAGCTAATTCAAGAGCTCTCCCGAGTTTAAAAAATAAAATCAAACTCGTGGTAAGCACGTAGAATGTACGTAGCGGGTACGTCGGAGCTCGGGGACGTCTCTTAGCGGCTCGCAACGCTAACGGCAGGTACTCGGGGAAACGCGGTAAGCACGGGAAGACTCGTGAAGATTTTTCGACATGTTGAAAAATGTCCACGAGAGCCCCGAGTACCGACGAGCGGTGATTACCGTAAATCTCCGAGTTCGAATCAGGGGAAACTCGGGAGAACTCTTGAATTAGCTCGTACAGTGGGATAGCCCCATGACAGTGTCTATCGTAGTTGGGTCCATTCAACTGACCTGTTTCTGCGCCATATCCCTAAACTCAAAGCCTAGAGCCTCAGGCTAAACGGAGGGAGAGAGGGAGTGTGATAGTGTGAGGGGAGGGAGGGAGGGAGAGAGAGAGAGAGAGAGAGAGAGAGAGGAGAAAAGGAGAGAGAGAGAGGATGCAACGAAGGGAGGGGTGTGTCTGAAGGCATCGGAGAGCGAGTACAATGGTAAAAGAGAGAAAAAATAGAGAGGGAATGCCTGCAGGGAATAAACGAGAAAACCCAGTTAGAGAGAGAGAGAGTGAAACAGAAAGAGACAGAGAGCGAGACAGAGCAGAGAGAGGTAAAGCGCGGGGGTGGAGAGAGAGAGTACATGAGGGAGAGAGGGGTGGGGGGAGAGAGGGGGGGAGAGAGAAGGACAGAGGGAGAGGGAGGGAGAGGGGGAGGGAGAGGGAGAGAGAGAGAGAAAGGGGAGAGGGAGAGAGAGGGAGAGGGACAGAGGGACAGAGGGAGATAGAGAGCGAGGGAGATAGAGGGAGAGAGGGGGAAAGAGAGGGAGACAGAGAGGGAGAGAGAGAGAGGGGGAGAGGGAGAAAGAGAGAGAGGGAGAGAGAGAGGGGGGGAGGGAGATAGAGAGATAGAGAGGGAGAGAGAGAGAGAGAGAGGGAGGGAGAGAGAGAGAGGGAGGGGGAGAGAGAGAGGGGGAAAGAGAGAGTGGGGCAGAGAGAGAGGGAGAGAGAGAGAGGAAGAGAGGGAGGGAGGGAGATAGAGGGAAAGAGAGAGAGGGAGAGAGAGAGGGGGGGAGGGAGATAGAGAGAGAGGGGGAGATAGAGAAGGAGGAGGAAAGAGAGAGTGGGGCAGAGAGATAGAGAGAGAGAGAGGAAGAGAGGGAGGGAGGGAGAGAGGGGGAGAGAGAGAGGGGGAAAGAGAGAGTGGGGCAGAGAGAGAGGGAGAGAGCGAGCACTAGCTGGGTGCTTCATGGCTGGCTGTGTGCCAGTGTGAAGCAGCAGCAGTATGTTGCAATCCTTGATCTGTGGCCAATGTCCCTCCCATACCCAGAACCAGGGCTTCTAAGTAAGTGTGAGCTCAGGACATGTGTTGCTGACGCTGAGATGAACACATGACCGCAAAGACTGGCCTCCCTCCCTCCCTCCCTCTTCCCGCTGTCATATCACCACGATGATCACGCTGATTCCCCGCAGAAATTAAGCCCAAAGACCACTGTGTGGAGAAGAACGAGCCCTTGTACCACTAGCTAATTTTAAGCCTGTCAAACACACATACAGACAGCGGGAAGGGCAGAGGATGGAATAATCCGCGATCGCGTGTGTGTAAGTAGACATCCGCAAGGATGATTTAAATGTCTCAATGTCTTTGGTGCAGGTGGAGGGGAGAGTGGTGTAGTGGTTATGTGACTCGCTTAGTGTCGGAATGAATCATCTGAACACCTGGGTTCAAACCCCGGCGTGGGAACTGGAGAATTACCGAACTAAACCTACACTTGTTTTAAATAAGACAATAGACAATAGGTGCAGGAGTCCCTTCGAGCCAATCAATGTGATCATGGCTGATCATCCCCAATCAGTACCCCGTTCCTGCCTTCTCCCCATAGCCCCTGACTCCGCTATTTTTAAGAGCCCCATCTAGCTCTCTCTTGAAAACATCCAGAGAACCGGCCTCCACCGCCCTCTGAGGCAGAGAATTCCACAGACTCACCACTCTCTGTAAGAAAAAGTGTTTCCTCGTCTCCGTTCTAAATGGTTTACTCCTTATTCTTAAACTGTGCGTGTGGCCCCTGGTTCTGGACTCCCCCAACATCGGGAACATGTTTCCTGCCTCTAGCGTGTCCAAGCCCTTAACAATCTTATATGTTTCAATGGGATCCCCTCTCATCCTTCTAAACTCCAGAGTGTACAAGCCCAGCCGCTCCATTCTCTCAGCGTATGACAGTCCCGCCATCCCGGGAATTAACCTTGTATGGGACCTGATAGGAATTCTTAATCAGCTAGTAGGTCCTTGATGGGTGGAAAGGCCTCCCAACTTTGTGAGAAAACATGGGGGTCATGTTTTGTGAAGAGGAGTCGTGGCAGAGGAGTTGTCAAACCAAGGATACTTCTATGGAATTTGGGAAGTGTCTTTGGGGATATGCCAAATTACCCTGTGTAGGAAGGAACTGCGAATGCTGGTTTAAACCAAAGATAGACACAAAGTGCTGGAGTAACTCAGCGGGACAAGCAGAAGGTGTCTGACCTGCTGAGCTACTCCAGCTGTTTGTGTCTATCTTAGCTGAGTTACTCCATTCGTCTGACTGACCAGGGGGGGAATGTTTCACCTCACTGGACAGTCTACATTTACTTCAGACCTTGGAGATACGGCGCGGAAACGGACCCTTCGGCCCATCGAGTCCGTGCCGACCAGTGATCACCCCGCACTATCCTACGCACTAGGGACAATTTACAAAAGCCAGTTAACCTCATAGCAAAAGGATTTGAGTATAGGAGCAGGGAGGTTCTACTTCAGTTGTATAGGGTCTTGGTGAGGCCACACCTGGAGTATTGCGTACAGTTCTGGTCTCCAAATCTGAGGAAGGACATTATTGCCATAGAGGGAGTGCAGAGAAGGTTCACCAGACTGATTCCTGGGATGTCGGGACTGTCTTATGAACAAAGATTGCATAGACTCGGTTTATACTCTCTAGAATTTATGAGATTGAGAGGGGATCTTATAGAAACTTACAAAATTCTTAAGGGGTTGGACAGGCTAGATGCAGGAAGATTGTTCCCGATGTTGGGGAGGTCCAGGACAGGGGGTCACAGCTTAAGGATAAGGGGGAAATCCTTTAGGACCGAGATGAGAAGGACTTTTTTCACACACAGAGTGGTGGGTCTCTGGAACTCAGTGCCACAGAGGGTAGTTGAGGCCAGTTCATTGGCTATATTTAAGAGGGAGTTAGATGTGGCCCTTGTGGCTAAGGGGATCAGGGGGTATGGAGAGAAGGCAGGTACAGGATACTGAGTTGGATGATCAGCCATGATCATATTGAAGGGCCGAATGGCCTACTCCTGCACCTAATTTCTATGTTTCTATGTTTCTATGTTTCTAACCTACAAACCCTTTGGAGTGTGTCTCAAGCTCTCATTCACCCGGCCAATCTATCTCCAAGTAGGGCTGAGAGTGAGAGTTCCTTTATCTATCTGCAATGTACAATACAATATCAAATAAAACTACTTGTTGGCAAACAGCGGGATGGAAATAACTGTGGATTGCGGGAACACATTCTTGCCGGGAATGAGACGGGGGTTGCTAGTTTGAATTGTCAGGAATGATTATTTATAGTCTCGTAAAAACAAAACCGCATTACGTTGGAAAAGCCTTGTTGGCTTTGGAATGACACCAGCCTGATGTGACACATTTGGAGTATTGCGTGGAATATCACCATGTTCCAGGAAGGATTTCACAAGAATGTTGCCCGGACCTGCTGGTTTTAGCTATCTATGAGCACCCGGAGTCGGGATCGAACCCGGACCCCCAGCACTGTAAAGGCAGCAACTCTACCGCTACACCACCTTCCCGACCACAAAATGATCAGGGGCACAGTTAGGGTGGATAAGTGAATGTCTTTCCTCCAAGGGTGGAAATGTCAAATACTTACGGGCACAGCTTTTAAGGTGGGATGGCGGATGTTTGAAGGAGATTTCTTTCTTTTAAAATCTTTTTATTGGCTTTGTTTTCCAAAAACAAAAACAAAGCAAAAGGATTTGAGTATAGGAGCAGGGAGGTTCTACTTCAGTTGTACAGGGTCTTGGTGAGACCACACCTGGAGTATTGCGTACAGTTTTGGTCTCCAAATCTGAGGAAAGACATTCTTGCCATAGAGGGGGTACAGAGAAGGTTCACCAGACTGATTCCTGGGATGGCAGGACTTTCATATGAGGAAAGACTGGATAGACTCGGCTTGTATTTGCCAGAATTTAGAAGATTGAGGGGGGATCTTATAGACACTTACAAAATTCTTAAGGGGTTGGACAGGCTAGATGCAGGAAGATTGGTCCCGATGTTGGGGAAGTCCAGAACAGGGGGTCACAGTTTAAGGATAAGTTGGAAGTCTTTTAGGACCGAGATGAGAACATCTTTTTTCACACAGAGAGTGGTGAATCTGTGGAATTCTCTGCCACAGAAGGTAGTTGAGGCCAGTTCATTGGCTATATTTAAGAGGGAGTTAGATGTGGCCCTTGTGGCTAAAAAGGATCAGAGGGTATGGAGAGAATGCAGGTACAGGATACTGAGTTGGATGATCAGCCATGATCATATTGAATGGCAGTGCAGGCTCGAAGGGCCGAATGGCCTCCTCCTGCACCTATTGTCTATGTTTCTATGTTTCTAAAACAAAAACAACACAAAGCGAATAATGCTAAACATAACAATGGGGATCAGGATCACATTTAGAACAGGTATAACCTAAAGGGTGAACCTTCTCTGCACTCCCTCTATGGCAATAATGTCCTTCCTCAGATTTGGAGACCAGAACTGTACGCAATACTCCAGGTGTGGTCTCACCAAGACCCTATACAACTGAAGTAGTAGTATACACCTCCCTGCTCCTATACTCAAATCCTTTCGCTATGAATGCTAACATACCATTCGCTTTCTTCACTGCCTACTGCACCTGCATGCCTACTTTCAATGACTGGTGTACCATGACACCCAGGTCGCGCTGCATCTCCCGTTTTCCTAAAGTGGAATAGCTCCCCCGTTTTCATCTTGACCTTAGCCTGGAAGGGCAGAAGGGCCTGGCTCCGTACTCCAAGTGGGTTTTCACGAGGCCTGGGTGCGAAGCTGCAAAGGCAGGGGTGGTGAAAAAGCCACACCTTATCTCATGTGTTACTGCGTCCTGTTCGAGTACAAGCAGGAAACCCGAGCCTCGGAGAGATGGTGAGATATTTAACACACAAAACCACCATGAGACTTCAACTTTCTATCTGTGTCTGGTGCTGGGCCTCTGCAGGGATCTCATCCTCGCCGCAGAAACCTATCTCCTCCTCAATCTGCTCTCAGCACAATAAATATAACCCCGTCAATAGCAACAGAGGCTACGAGCCTTCCTTTCCATCCACACTTTTCCTGTGACAGCCGACACCCATGCCTGTTGTTTCGTTGTATGAGGCAGCTTTTTCCTCATGATTGCCATAATGGGCAGCCTGTTTTCGCCAGCATTCATGTCCAGCTACCTCCTCACTCTCCCAACTTCGGTAACTCGCATAGTTTACCTCAGAGATACAGCGCGGAAACAGGCCCTTCGGCCCACCGAGTCCGTGCCGGCCAGCGATCCCCGCTCGCCCGCACCATCCTGCACACACTAGGGACAACTTTTACATTCTTTAACCAAGCTCATTTATCGACCTACCTGCACGTCTTTGGAGTGTGGGAGGAAGCCGGAGATCTCGGAGAAAACCCACGCAGGTCACGGGGAGAAGGTGCAAACTCTGTACAGACAGCACCCGTCGTCGGGATCGAACCCGGGCCCGCGGTGCTGCTAGCATCAATTCTACCGCTGCGCCACTGTGTCACAGACGGCTGTGGGGGCCAAGTCAATGGATATTTTTCCGTCAGAGATAGATAGATTCTTGATCTGTACGGGTGTCGGGTTATGGGAAGTAGGCAGGGGAATGGGGTTAGGAGGGAGAGATAGATCAGCCATGATTGAATGGCGGAGTAGACTTGATGGGCCGAATGGCGTTATTCTACTCCTTTCGCTTATGAGCTTACGACTAACTCCCACACTCCGAAGACGTACAGGATTGTCGGTTAATTGGCTCGTAATAAATGTAAATTGTCCCTAGTGTGTGCAGGATAGTGTTAGTGTGCGGGGATCGCTGGTCGGTGCGGACTCGATGGGCCGAAGGGCCTGTTTCCGCGCTGTAACTCTAAACTAAACTAAAAAAAAACAAAGATTAATTATTGTGGCGTCAATAGTGTACAGAATGCATCCAATGCGGCTGAAATATTCCCTGCAGGCTCGCAAAGATACACACGGACGGGTTCGCTGTCTGTACACACTATGCACACGGGCGTGCGAACTTGCACACTCATCGAGTGTCCACACATGAAGCGTTCATTGTTTCTGCATCCACAGGTGCTGCCTCTCCGCGTTTTATTTCAGATTTACAGCTCCTGCAGTTTTAGAGTCACAGCCGCACAGAATCACGCACGCACACGCACACGCATGCACATGCACGCATATACATGCACACACACTCACATATATATACACACACACACACACACACACGCACGCTCACACGCACACGCACGCACACACGCACACACACGCACGCACGCACACTCACACGCACACTCACACTCACACTCACACGCACACTCACACGCACACTCACACACACACACACACTCACATATATACACACAGACACACAAACACACACTCCCAAGCTCCCAGTCACATTGATGCACGCGTGTGCACACACTCACACTTGCACTCACACATGCACACATGTATCCATGCACTTATTGTCACATTGATTCATGCACACACTCACACTCACACACACTCATGCACTCACTCACACACCGATTCACACACACACTCTTGTACTTACTTACACATACACACTCACACATTTGCACTCCCACACTCTCACACCCACTCACACACACATAAGCACAATCGCCCATTCACACACACTCACTCTCGCATACTCACACACTCGCCCACTCACACACACACACACACACTCACTCTCGCATTCTCACACACTCACCCACTCACACACACACACACTCACTCTCGCATACTCACACACTCGCCCACTCACACACACACACACACTCACTCTCGCATACTCACACACTCGCCCACTCTCACACGCACCCACTCACACACCCACACACACTCACACACACACTCGCACCTACACACACACGCGCACTCTCACGCTTACACTTGCGTACTCACACTCACACACACTCACACTCACACTCTCACACACACTCACACACACACACTCTCTCACACTCACACACACACACACACACACACACACACACTCGCACTCTCACACACACATACACACAGTTTTTCTCAGCCTGTTTGTACAGCGGCAGTGAGTCAGGGTCTCATTACTGGAGCTGATGAAGCTGTGTGCCCTTGTTGTTACAGATGTGAGTGCTGGAGCCTGCACCTCCCTCGCTGCTGCCTTGCCAGCAAAGGAGTTCCCGGCACCGTTCAGGATGTTTGCTAAAGGAAGAGCTGTCTACGTTGGGATATATTCCGCTCTCGTCCTCAGCCTTGTTCACCAGACAGAGGAGGGTAAGACGGGCCTTGTTCACACCTATCAACGCTATCCCACTTGTAAATCACTGTTCCTGTGTTGTATTATTCAAGCTGGTTCAACTCGGGGATTAATAGAAACATAGAAAAATAGGTGCAGGAGTAGGGCATTCAGCCCTTCGAGCCTGCACCGCCATTCATGGCTGATCCTCAACAATCAGCATCCAACTCAGTATCCCGTACCTGCCTTCTCTCCATACCCTCTGATCCCTTTAGCCACAAGGGCCACATCTAACTCCCTCTTAAATATAGCCAATGAACTGGCCTCAACTACCCTCTGTGGCAGAGAGTTCCAGAGACCCACCACTCTCTGTGTGAAAAAAGTCCTTCTCATCTCGGTCCTAAAGGATTTCCCCCTTATCATTAAGCTGTGACCCCTTGTCCTGGACCACGCCAACATCAGGAACAATCTTCCTGCATCTAGCCTGTCCAACCCCTTAAGAATTTTGTAAGTTTCTATAAGATCCCCTCTCAATCTCCTAAATTCTAGAGAGTATAAACTGAGTCTATGCAGTCTTTGTTCATAAGACAGTCCTGACATCCCAGGAATCAGTCTGGTGAACCTTCTCTGCACTCCCTCTATGGCAATAATGTCCTTCCTCAGATTTGGAGACCAGAACTGTACGCAATACTCCAGGTGTGGTCTCACCAAGACT
Source organism: Raja brachyura (assembly GCA_963514005.1). The sequence goes on from OY740817.1 coordinate 4,050,025, forward strand.
CTATACCACTGAAGTAGAACCTCCCTGCTCCTATACTCAAATCCTTTTGCTATGAAAGCTAACATACCATTGGCTTTCTTCACTGCCTGCTGTACCTGCATGCCTACTTTCAATGACTGGTGTACCATGACACCCAGGTCGCGCTGCATCTCCCCTTTTCCTAATCGGCCACCATCGGTAATGGAAGATACAGCATGGAAACAGGCCCTTCGGCCCATCAAGTCCACACCGACCAGCGATCACCGTACACTAAGGGCAATTGCACACACTGGGGACAATTTTACATTTACACCAAAGCCAATTAACCAACAAACCTAAACGTCTTTGGAGTGTGGGAGGAAACCGAAGATCTCGGTGAAAACCCATGCGGTCAGCGTGAGATCGTGCAAAGTCCGTACAGACAGAACCCGTAGTCGGGATCGAACCTGGGTCTCTGGCGCTGTGAGGCAGCAACTCTACCTCTGCGCCACCGTGCCGCCCTCACCTCCAAAGAGCACGGCTTTGTTCCAGCGCTCTTACCCCTCCTGTTCAAACACACGCCAGAAGGTGCGGGCCCGGTGGAGCAGCGGGTAGAGCCGCTGCCTCACAGCGCCAGGGGCCCGGGTTCGATCCCGACCTCGGGTGCTGTCTGCCTGCGCAGTTTTGCACGTTCTCCCCGTGACCGCGTGGGTTTCCTCCGGGCGCTCCGGTTTCCTCCCACGTCCCAAAGACGTGCGGCCACATAGGTTAATCGGCCCTCTATAAACCGCCCCCAGATGTGCAGGGAGTGAGTGGATGAGAAAATGGGATAAGGTAGAAACTAGCATGAACGGGTGATCGATGGGCAGAAGGGCCTGTTTCCACGCTGCACCTTCAGTTTATTTTTTATTAGAAACATAGAAACATAGTAAATAGGTGCAGGAGTAGGCCATTCGGCCCTTCGAGCCTGCACCGCCATTCAATATGATCATGGCTGATCATCCAACTCAGTATCCCGTACCTGCCTTCTCTCCATACCCCCTGATTCCTTAATGCCCCTGTCCCACTTAGGAAACCTGAACGGAAACCTCTGGAGACTTTGCGCCCCACCCAAGGTTTTAGTCAGTCTCCCTAATGGTCGAAAGTGGTTTCCGTTTTAAAAATCGGTAATTTTTTAGTCGAAGCCGGTTGCGATGCTAGTTGAAGGTGGTTGCCGGAGGACAAAAACCTCCGGGAACCGCACGGAAACCTTGGGTGGGGCGCAAAGTCTCCAGAGGTTTCTGTTCAAGTTTCTTAAGTGGGACGGGGGCATTAGCCACAAGGGCCACATCTAACTCCCTCTTAAATGGGATTGTTCAACCTTTCTCTTAAACAGAGAAAGGTTGAACAAGTTAGGTCTTTATTCTTTGGAGCGCAGAAGGTTAAGGGGGGACTTGATTGAGGTCTTTAAATTGATGAAAGGGATAGACAGAGTTGACGTGGATAAGCTTTTCCCATTGAGGGTAGGGAAGATTCAAACAAGAGGGCATGACATGAGAATTAAGGGACAGAAGTTTAGGGGTAACATGAGGGGGAACTTCTTTACTCAGAGAGTGGTGGCTGTGTGGAATGAGCTTCCAGCAGAAGCGGTGGAGGCAGGATCGATTTTAACATTTAAAAGCAAAGTGGATAGGTATATGGACGGGAAGGGAATGGAGGGGTATGGTCTGAGTGCAGGTAGATGGGACTAGGGGAAAATAAATGGTCGGCACGGACTGGAAGGGCCGAGAAGGCCTGTTTCCGTGCTGTAATTGTTATATGGTTATTATATTGTTAAACAATGAACTGGCCTCAACTACTTTCTGTGGCAGAGAATTCCACAGATTACCTTGTTATATTAGTCTATCTATCCAGAGATTCTTTTGTTCTTTTTCGCTTTCACCATCCTATTCAGATTAGAGCACAGAGGAAGGATTTGATCCATGCCCGGTTTTTGATGCCTGCTTTTCCTCCATTCTTTAGTGCAAGACTTGATGAGCAATCTGAGTTGCTACACCGATTACATGACCAAAATCGACTGCCAGTGGACAGAAAACCCCAGGGCAAAGCGCTACATCCCCATGGATCTGTACTATCAGAGGGAATACTCCACCAGTCCCCCCAGGTTCAAGTTCGTCAAAATAATTGAATGTCTATTTTCTTTTGTCTATTGTATCAGCTCAGTTTATTGTCCCCTGTTCCAAAGGTCTAAGGCGAAGGGGAAAAGATTTAACAGGAATCTGACGGGGTAACAGAGGGACTTCTGTCCCTTACTTTAGGTAAGTAAGGGACAGAAGTTTAGGGGTAACACGAGGGGGAACTTCTTTACTCAGAGTGGTGGCTGTGTGGAATGATCTTCCAGCAGAAGTGGTGGAGGCAGGATCGATTTTAACATTTAAAAGTAAAGTGGATAGGTATATGGACGGGAAGGGAATGGAGGGGTATGGTCTGAGTGCAGGTAGATGGGACTAGAGGAAAATAAATGGTCGGCACGGACTGGAAGGGCTGAGAAGGCCTGTTTCTGTGCGGTAATTGTTATATGGTTATATGGTAACATTTTCACACAAAAGGGTGGTGGGTGCATGGAACGTGGTTGAGGCTGGGACTATCCCAGCGTTTAAGTTAGATAGCTTGACAGGTACATGCAACTAAACACTGCAAGGGCCAGGAAGCGAGCGGGCAAGATCATCTCTGACCCCTCTCACCCTGGCCACAAACCCTTTGAATCACTTCCCTCTGGAAGGCGACTCCGGACTGTCAAAGCCGCCACAGCCAGACATAAAAACAGTTTTTATCCACGAGTAGTTGCTCTACTCAACAGCCAAAAATCTGTAGCTTCCCTTTGATCTGGTATTTTGTTGGTTCACGTGCTTGATCAATGGTGTTTTATCATTAATGTTTTATTATTATTAATGTTTAGTGTTTTCTGAGTCATTCGTAACTGTCACTGTGTGTCATGTTGTTACTTGTGGGCGGAGCACCAAGGCAAATTCCTTGTATGTGAATACTTGGCCAATAAACTTACTTACTTACTTACATGGATAGGACAGGTGTGGAGGGATATGGGGCAAACGCGGGCAGGTGGGACTAGTGTAGCTGGGTCATGTTGGGCAGTGTGGGCAAGGTGGGCCGAAGGGCCTGTTTCCACGCTGTATCACTCTACGACTCTATGTACCGAGGTACAGTGAAAATCTTTTTGTAGCGTGCTATCCAGTCAGCAGGAAGACAATACCTGATTACAATCGAGCCATTTACAGTGTATGATAAGGGGATAACGTTTAGTGCAAGGTAAAGCCAGCAAAGTCCGATCAAGGATAGTCCGAGGGTCACCAAAGAGGTAGATGGTAGTTCAGCACTGCTCTCTGGTTGTGGTAGGATGGTTCAGTTGCCTGATAACAGCTGATATCATCCTGTTTCCACCTGTTTTGTGCTGAGGTGCATTCCCCAAGGTTGACCATTTTACGTAGAAACATAGAAAATAGCAGGAGTAGGCCATTCGGCCCTTCGAGCCTCCACCGCCATTCAATATGATCATGGCTGATCAAATTCCAAGACAAATGTTGCAAGCTTTCAATTTAATGATACAATGTTGTCACATGTTACCTGGGTGTAGAGTGTAGGAAGGAACTGCAGATGCTGGTTTACACCGAAGAAAGACACAAAATGCCGGAGTAACTCAGCGGGACAGGCAGCATCTCTGGAGAGAAGGAATGGGCGGCGTTTCAGTCCGAGGCCCTTCTTCGGACCGAGAGTCAGGGGAGAGGGAGCCTAGAGATACGGAAGGGCAAGGTGTGAAAAGGGCAGATCAAAGCAGACAACCACACGCGAATGTAGAACGATTCATTGGTTACACAAAAAGCTGGAGAAACTCAGCGGGTGCAGCAGCGTCTAAGGAGCGAAGGAGATAGGCAACGTTTTGGGCCGAAACCCTTCTACAGAAGGGTTACTTGAAGTTAGATAATCAGATTCATACCGCTGGGTTTTAAGTTGCCCAAGTGGAATAGGCACAGTTTCTGCATACAGAACACACAAATTACACAAAAGAGTCGCCACGTATCCGTTGCTGACAAAGTTACAAAAGTACTGCTCATTAGAGTCATATAGACACAATACGCTGGAGTAACTCAGCGGGACAGGCAGCATCTGCGGAGAGAAGGAATGGGTGACGTTTCGGTCGAGACCCTTCTTCACCCTGCATTTTGTGTCCTGCATCTCCAATCGTCTCGGCCCCGCTCTGGGAGTAGGAGTGGAGTAGGAGTCTGAAGAAGGGTCTCGACCCGAAACATTTTGTGTCTATCTTCGATAAAAAACTTTAGGTGCAAGTGAGTCGCGTTGAGTTGAGTTTGTTGGTGCCACCATTAAATTGGAAAGAAGAATTAAATACTCTTTATTTTTCTGCTTTTCTTTTCACCATTTAGACATGATCTGTGTGCCAGGACAGAGTCAACCAAGCCAACCTCAAGCAATCGTTGCATCATTAAGGAAGATGCGTTTGGCGTCTCAATGAAATGTTTCCTCATTTTTGAACCAAAGAAACCCATAAACCTAAGAAAATCCTTCAAATTATTGGATAACAGTAAGTGGTTATCCAACAGTGGTTAGTCAACAAAATAGAGATAGCACAGAGGAGATTTACTAGAATGTTGCCTGGGTTCCAGCAATTAAGTTACAGAGAAAGGTTGAACAAGTTAGGTCTTTATTCTTTGGAGCGCAGAAGGTTAAGGGGGGACTTGATTGAGGTCTTTAAATTGATGAAAGGGATAGACAGAGTTGACGTGGATAAGCTTTTCCCATTGAGGGTAGGGAAGATTCAAACAAGAGGGCATGACATGAGAATTAAGGGACAGAAGTTTAGGGGTAACATGAGGGGGAACTTCTTTACTCAGAGAGTGGTGGCTGTGTGGAATGAGCTTCCAGCAGAAGTGGTGGAGGCAGGATCGATTTTAACATTTAAAAGTAAAGTGGATAGGTATATGGACGGGAAGGGAATGGAGGGGTATGGTCTGAGTGCAGGTAGATGGGACTAGGGGAAAATAAATGTTCGGCACGGACTGGAAGGGCCAAGAAGGCCTGTTTCCGTGCTGTAATTGTTATATGGTTATATGGTTTTGGAGATGGTTTTGGAGTGCTGGAGTAACTCAGCGGGTCAGGCAGCATCTCCGGAGAGAAGGAATGGGTGACGCTTCCGGTCGAGACCCTTTATCAGACGGACAAGTCACGGGAATGGGAAAAGAGATATAGACAGTTGATGTAGAGAGATATCGAACAAATTAATGAAAGATATGCAAAAAAAGTAACGATGATCAAGGAAACAGGCCGTTGTTTGCTGTTTGCTGGGTGAGAACAAGAAGCTGGTGCGATTCCGGTGGGGGAGGGGAAATGGAGGGGTTGCTTGAAGTTAGAGAAATCAATCATCATATCGCTGGGTTGTACGCTGTCCTGGCTAAAATGTGAGACGCTGTTCCTCCAGTTTTGGAGACCAGGAACCGCAGATGCTGGAATTTCGTACAAAACGCACAAAGCGCTGAAGGAAGTCAGCGGGTCAGGCAGCATCTGTGGAGGGGAAGAGAAAAGGGCCCACTGCCCACCATCTCCACAGATGCTGTTTGAGTCGCTGAGTAACGTCAGCACTTTGCACTTTGTTCAAGTGACGGCACAGTGTCGCTGCCTCACAGCGCCAGGGTCCCGGGTTCGATCCCGACCATGGGCGCTGTCTGTACGGAGTTTGTGTGTTCTCCCTGTGACCGCGCAGGTTAACTGGCTTCTGTTAATTGTCTCTAGTGTGTAGGATAGTGCATTAGCGTATGGGGTGATCGGTGGCCAGCACAGACTCGGTGGGCTGAAGGGCCTGTTTCCACACTGTATCTCCAACGTATAAGGCAATGTTATAAGGGGCATTTAGGTGGATACATGAAGAGGCAGGGAATTGAGAGGTAGTGCATTTTAAATGGTTGGCACAAATATTGTGGGCCGAATGGCCTATTCCTATTCTATGTTGTCTTGTATTATGTGCAGCATGTCAGTGCTGTCTGTTCGTTGGTCGGCACGGGCTCGATGGGCCGAAGGTCCTGTTTGTACACTGTGCCTCTGAACCCTCTATATCTCTCATTTTCCTTTCCCCTAACTCTCGATCTGAAGAACTGTCACCTGTTCCTTCTCCCCAGAGATGCTGCAGAGTTACTCACGTATAATTACGTCTATCTTTGGTAAAAAAGCATTAGAGCTTAGCGTAGGAAGGAACTGCAGACGCTGGTTTAAACCAAAGGTAGACACAAAATGCTGGAGTAACTCAGCGGGACAGGCAGGCAGCATCTCTGGAGAGAAAGAATAGGTGACAGTCCTTCAGACCGAGAGTTATGGGAAAGGGAAACAAGAGATAAAGAGGTTTCAGAGGCACATTATTATCTAAATGGTGGCCGATTAGGAAAAGGGGAGATGCAGCACGACCTGGGTGTCATGGTACACCAGTCATTGAAAGTAGGCATGCAGGTGCAGCAGGCAGTGAAGAAAGCGAATGGTATGTTAGCTTTCATAGTAAAAGGATTTGAGTGTAGGAGCAGGGAGGTTCTACTTCAGTTGTACAGGGTCTTGGTGAGACCACACCTGGAGTATTGCGTACAGTTCTGGTCTCCAAATCTCAGGAAGGACATTATTGCCATGGAGGGAGTGCAGAGAAGGTTCACCAGATTGATTCCTGGGATGTTAGGACTGTCTTATGAACAAAGACTGCAGAGACTCGGTTTATACTCTCTAGAATTTAGGAGATTGAGAGGGGATCTTATAGAAACTTACAAAATTCTTGAGGGGTTGGACAGGCTAGATGCAGGAAGATTGTTCCCGATGTTGGGGAGGTCCAGGACAAGGGGTCACAGCTTAAGGATAAGGGGGAAATCCTTTAGGACCGAGATGAGAAGGACCTTTTTCACACAGAGAGTGGTGGGTCTCTGGAACTCTCTGCCACAGAGGGTAGTTGAGGCCAGTTCATTGGCTATATTTAAGAGGGAGTTAGATGTGGCCCTTGTGGCTAAGGGGATCAGAGGGTATGGAGAGAAGACAGGTACGGGATACTGAGTTGGATGATCAGCCATGATCATATTGAATGGCGGTGCAGGCTCGAAGGGCCGAATGGCCTACTCCTGGAAATGGAAATGGACATCGGGAACATGTTTCCTGCCTCTAGTGTGCCCAGAGTTAACCCTTTGTCCCCTTTCAACCTTCAGTCAAGCTCCAAGCTCCCTTCAACCCGACGGTGAGTGTCACGGAGGCCGGGGACTATGAGCTGTCCTGGGAGACGAGGTACATGGGCAACTCCTCCGATGTGCTCCTTGGAACATTACAGTATGAAGTGAACTACAAGCAATCGTGGCAGTCCTGGGAGGTAAGGAGCGTCTATACCCGTCGTTTGTGAACAGAAATAAGGTCATGAGGAATAGGAGTAGAATTAGGCCATTCAGCCCATCAAGTCTACTCCGCCATCCCAGATAGATCAGCCGTGATTGAATGGTGGAGTAGACTTGATGGGCCGAATGGCATAATTCTGGTTGGGCGGAAGGGCTTGTTTGCGTGCCGTACCTCTATCAAGCATTGGATGCTGTGACTGACTGCAGACACAGAGTAACAATAGACAATAGACAATAGGGGCAGGAGTAGGCCATTCGGCTCTTCGAGCCAGCACCGCCATTCAATGTGATCATGGCTGATCATCCAACTCAGTATCCCGTACCTGCCTTCTCCCCATGTCCCCTGACTCCGTTATTTTTAAGAGCCCTATCTAGCTCTCTCTTGCAAGCATCCAGAGAACCTGCCTCCACCGCCCTCTGAGGCAGAGAATTCCATAGACTCACCACTCTCTGTGAGAAAAAGTGTTTCCTCGTCTCCGTTCTAAATGGCTTACTCGTTATTCTTAAACTGTGTGTGTGCCCCTGGTCCTGGACTCCCCCAACATGTTTCCTGCCTCTAGTGTGTCCAAGCCCTTAACAATCTTACATGTTCAATGAGGTAACTCAGCGGGACAGGCAGCATCTCTGGAGAGAAGGAATGGGTGACGTTTCGGGTTGAGACCCTTCCATGGCTCCTGACTGACTGCGTGCTTTCTCTTCTGCAGGATTCGTTGAGCGAGACCCTGGCGAACGGCAGCCGCCATCTTGAAATCCCTGGCTCAGGGCTGGTCCCGGCCGGCACCTACGCAGCACGTGTGCGGGCGAGACCGCAGCATTGCAGTTCTCGTTGCATCTGGAGCGCGTGGAGCGCTGAGGTCACCTGGAGCGTGAACAGAAGTCAGCCCAACTCACAAGCAGGTAACGCCCATTGGAGGAGAGCGCAGGAAGGAACTGCAGGTGCCGGTTTAAACCAAAGATAAGACACAAAGTGCTGGAGTAACTCAGCGGGACAGGCAGCATCACTGGAGGGAAGGAATGGGTGACGTTTCTTCAGTCAAGACCCTTCATGAGTCTCGGTCTGAAATGTCTCCCATTCCTTCTCTCCAGAGATGCTGTCTGTCCCGCTGAGTTAAGCCCCTGTCCCACTTAGGAAACCCGAACGGAAACCTCTGGAGACTTTGCGCCCCACCCAAGGTTTCCGTGCGGTTCCCGGAGGTTTTTGTCAGTCTCCCTAATGGTCGAAAGTGGTTTCCGTTTTAAAAATCGGTAATTTTTTAGTCGAACCCGGTTGCGATGCTAGTTGAAGGTGGTTGCTGGAGGACAAAAACCTCCGGGAACCGCACGGAAACCTTGGGTGGGGCGCAAAGTCTCCGGAGGTTTCCGTTCAGGTTTCCTAAGTGGGACAGGGGCATTACTCCAGCATTTTGCGTAAATGTTCAACTTCCATTGGGGGTTTTTTTCATATGTTTTCAGAGCAGAATTAGGCCATTCGGCCCATCAAGTCTACCCCGCCATTTCAAATCATGGCTGATCTATCTCAACCCCATTCTCCAGCCTTCTCCCCGTGACCCCTGACACCCTTGTGATAGTACCTGGGTCTCTGGCGCTGTGAGGCAGCAAGTTTCCCGCTGCACCTGAAGATCTGACCTGCGGCCAGCATATCAATCAATGCCAGCAATGCTTCCATGGGCCTGTTCTCATGTTGAATGTCCAAAACTCTAAAGAACCTGCACCACTCACTTCTGCCCCCTGCTGGCAGGTCTGAATTCTGAACTGTGGTCTGCAGAGACAAAGCAGCCTCAATGAGCACACCTCTAAGTTCTGTGTAAGCAGGTGCTGGTTTAAACCGGAGATAGACACAAAAAGCTGGAGTAACTCAGCGGGACAGGCGGCATCTCGAAGGGTCACCCATTAATTCTCTCCAGAGATGCAGCCTGTCCCGCTGAGTTACTCCAGCATTTTGTGTCTAACTTTGGTTCACACCTCTAGTGTTATTGAAGCAACGACCAAGAAAGTTACACCAGCGCCTCTACTTCCTTAGGAGGTTCGGCATGTCCCCAATAACTCTCAGCAACCTCTACTGGTGCTCCGGAGAAAGCATTTTATCAGGATGCATCCCAGCACGGTTCGGGAACAGCTCCGTCCAAGACGCGCGAGAAATCGCAGAGAATTGTGGACGCAGCCCAGACCATCGCACAAACCAACCTCCCTTCCATTGACTCCATCTACACCTCACGCTGCCTCGGCAAGGCCAGCAGCATCATCAAGGACCAGTCACACTCCCGGCCACTCCCTCTTCTCCCCTCTCCCATCGGGCAAAAGGCACAGAAGTGTGAAAACGCTCACATCTCCAGATTCAGGGACAGTTTCTTCCCAGCTGTTATCAGGCAACTGAACCATCCTACCACAACCAGAGAGCAGTGCTGAACTACCATCTACCTCTTTGTTGACCCTCAGACTAACTTTAATCAGACTTCACTAGGGTTTATCTTGCACTAAATGTTATCCCCTTATCATGTTTCTGTACGCTGTGGATGGCTCGATTAAAATCATGTATAATCTTTCCGCTGACTGTGATTAGATAGGAACTGTACATGCTGGTTTAAACAAGATAGACACAAAATGCCGTAGTAACTCAGCGGGTCAGGCAGCATCTAACCCTAAGCCTAGTATCCGACCCGCTGAGTTAGTCCAGCATTTTGCGTCTTTCTCCAAACTCAAGCGAGGCTGATTCCACGCTAACAATCCGGCCTGTTCCTCCACAGCTGAGACGGAGGTGATGCCTCGAAACCTGCAGTGTTTCTACGATGGCCTCCAGGAGATCGAATGTACTTGGGAAGTAACGAGAACGTCCAGTGACCTTTTCACCTTCAACCTGCACTATGGGAAGGCCAACAGCTCCGAGTATGTATGTGTAGGGAGGAACAGCAGATGGACACAAAATGCTGGAGTAACTCAGCGGGACAGGCAGCATCTCTGGAGAGAAGGATCTCAATCCAAAACGTCACCTATTCCCTCCATAGATGCTTCCTGTCCCACTTACTCCCCACCAAATTACTCCAGTATTTTGTGTCTATCATATAACCATATAACCATATAACAATTACAGCAGGGAAACAGGCCATCTCAGCCCTTCAAGTCCGTGCCGAACAACTTTTTTCCCTTAGTCCCACCTGCCTGCACTCATACCATAACCCTCCATACCCTTCTCATCCATATGCCTATCCAATTTATTTTTAAATGATACCAACGAACCTGCCGCCACCACTTCCACTGGAAGCTCATTCCACACCGCCACCACTCTCTGAGTAAAGAAATTCCCCCTCATGTTACCCCTAAACTTCTGTCCCTTAATTCTAAAGTCATGTCCTCTTGTTTGAATCTTCCCTATTCTCAAAGGGAAAAGCTTAGATATATAGGGGACGAAAAGCTTATCTGTTAGATATAACCAGCATCTTACACAAGGAACTGCAGATACTGGTTTAAACAGAAGATAGACACAAAAAGCTGGAGTAACTCAGCGGGACATGGAGATAAAGGAATAGGTTTCCTAGTCTCTCATTAATTGGAAATGGATGATTAGTATGGGTGTCAGGGGTTATGGGGGGGGAAGGCAGAGGAATGGGCTTCGACCTGAAACGTCGCCCATTCCTTCTCTCCAGAGATGCTGCCTGTCCCGCTGAGTTACTCCAGCATTTTGAATGTGTCTATCTTCGGTTCTGAGTGAGCAAGTAAATGTTTCCCCATCGGGATCGCAGGGTTGTGTCCTCAATCCCAGCACAGACATGTTGCCTGAATGATCGGAACTTGATGGGTTGGGCAGGTGGGCCGAGGAATGAGGGATATGACCACACGCAGCGGCATGGTGGAGACCGGGGTTCTATCCCGGGTGCGGCTGCAGTGTGTTCAGTTTTTAGTTTAGCGAATTGAAGCAAAATATTCTACAAACTTCTACCTCCTTGGACTTTAGCTTATGGGCCTGTCGATATTTTGGGCGACAACCGCAAAATTTTCAACATGTTGAAAACTTTTCAGCGACAATTTTTGCTGTCGTAGTTTATCGTAGGTTGACGTCGGTGTTGTCGTGCATTGTCGCCAGATGCCGCAGATGAATCCCATTAAAACTAGTCCCTGGCAGTCGCCTAAAGAGTCGCTCAAGTGGGACAGGCCCATTAGTTTAGAAACATAGAAAATAGGTGCAGGAGGAGGCCATTCGGCCCTTCGAGCCAGCACCGCCATTCATTGTGATCATGGCTGATCGTCCCCTATCAATAACCCGTGCCTGCCTTCTCCCCATATCCCTTGACTCCACTAGCCCCTAGAGCTCTATCCAACTCTCTCTTAAATCCATCCATTGATTTGGCCTCCACTGCCCTCTGTGGCAGGGAATTCCACAAATTCACAACTCTCTGGGTGACAACATTTTTTCTCACCTCAGTCCTAAATGGCCTCCCCTTTATTCTAAGACTGTGTCCCCTGGTTCTGGACTCGCCCAACGTTGGGAACATTTTTCCTGCGTCTACCTTGTCCAGTCCTTTTATAATTTTCTATGTTTCTATCGGACTTCCCCTCATCCTTCTAAACTCCAGTGAATACAAGCCGAGACTTGTTAGTTTAGTGGCTTTTGAACCTACGAATGAAAGTTGAACGTACTTTTGAAATTCTTTCTCCTTTTCAGGACCCAGGTGTGCAATTCGTTCGCGATACTCCGTCAATACCCAGACTTCACGGTTCACGGGTGCAACATACATGTCCGTGACCGAGCGGAGTTTAAGGAGTATGAGGTGTCCTTCCAACTCGTGAAACCATCGATGCAATTTCACCCTTACAAAAATAGTGAGTCTCTTCTTCGATCCAGTCAGAGTCATAGAGTGATACAGTGTGGAAACAAGCCCTTCGGCCCAACTTGCCCACACCGGCCAACATGTCCCATCTACACTAGTCCCACCTGCCTGCGTTTTGGTCCGTATCCCTCCAAACCCGTTCCATCCATGTACCTGTCTAACTGTTTCTTAAACGTTGGGATGGTCCCAGCTTCAACTACCATCTCTGGAAGCTCGTTCCAAACGCCCACCACCCTTTGTGTGAAAAAGTTACCCCTCAGATCCCTATTACACAATTACAAGTGTTATATTCCTATAATACTTCTGGTCAGTAGCAGGGATATCACGAATGACTAACTCCCAAAGTTGTGTTTGGTTTAGAGATTCAACCTGGAAACAAGCCCTTTGGCCCAAAGACCCTACAGCGAGCAAGATAGTCTACTCGACAAAAAATACGTAGTACGGTCATGGGCAGATTCACGGGTAATTTTCGGCCCCATTTCCGTAACCGGCTTCCGTCTCCGCACCAAAGATCCCATCACAGCGGAGCAAAGATAACTAGTGCGGAGACGGAAGCCGGTTACGGAAACATCCTCGTAAAAATAAAAGTTCTTTGGTAAAAATCTTCCCATTTTCAGAATTATAATTTATTAACACAAACTGTTCCCCTGCAACGCAGATCACACTGCGAGTCGGGTCAGATCGGGTTACTGAAATGGATGAAAAAAAGGCCCACGTTCCGTTCCGTTGCGTACTACCCGTCAGCCCATTGCATTTAGCAGGAGTGGTCTATCTTGCTCCGCTATAGGATCTTTGCTTTGGCTGACTATTGATCACCCGTTCACCCGAGTTCTATGTCGTTCCACTTTCTCATCCTCTCCCTGCATACCAGGGCCAATTTTACTGCGGACCAATTAACGTACAAACCCGCACGTCTTTGAGATTAGTTTAGTTTAGAGATAAAGCACTTCGGCCCACCGAGTCCGCACCGACCAGTGATCCCTGCACACTCACACTACCCAACACTAGGGACAATTGAGCACCTGGCACCTTGGTCAGCGTGGGCAAGTCGGGCCATGGGCCCTGTTTCCGCTGCTGTGTGCCTCAAGAGTTCATAAGTGATAAGAGCAGAATTAGACCATTCGGCCCATCAAGTCTACTCTGCCATTCAATCATGGCTGATCTATCTCTCCCTCCTAACCCCATTCTCCTGCCTTCTCCCCCTTAACCCCTGACACCCGTAATAATGAAGAATCTATCTATCTCTGCCTTAACAATTGACTTGGCCTCCACAGCCTTGTGTGGCAATGAATTCCACAGATTCACCACCACTGTGCCCCTGTGACTAATTCTGCATCAGTGTGCGCTCTTGTGCCTCCTGCTTATAGTTTTTGATTTCTTTTGTTCATTAGTTGAACCAAACCCTCCATACAGCTTGTCCATGGAGAAGTTACCTGATGGAAGATTGCAACTGCACTGGAAATCCAACAAGACTACTTATAACTTGGAGTACCAAGCCAGCTACGTGAAGGTTGATCGTCCTTGGGAGGCAAGTGACACATAGGGTGACGCAGCGGTACGGTGATGATAGCGCCAGAGACCCGGGTTCCATCTCGACCACGGGTATTTGTCTGCACGGAGTTTGTACATTCTGTATAGTTTGTAAACTGTCCCTAGTGTATATGTGTGTGTGCGCGTATGTGTGTGCGTGTGTGTGCGCGTGCGTGTGTGTGCGCGTGCATGTGTGTGCGCGTGTGTTTGTGCGCGTGCGTGTGTGTGCACGTGCGTGTGTGTGCGCGTGCGTGTGTGTGCGCGTGCGTGTGTGTGCGCGTGCGTGTGTGTGCGCGTGTGTGCATGTGCGTGTGTGTGTGCGCGCGTGTGTGTGTGCGTGTGTGCGTGCGCGTGCGTGTGCGTGCATGTGCGTGCACGCGTGTGTGCGTGTGTGTGCGCGTGTGTGTGCGCGTGTGTGTAGGGTAGCGTTGGTGTGCGGGGATCGCGGACTCGGTGGGACGAAAGGCGTGTTTCCGCGCTGTATCCTTAAAGCTGAAACTAACCTTAACGGGCAGTGTGAGATCAACGTTGTTATTTTTCCTACCGCTAGGAAAACAAGACAAGCAATATTCCACCCGGCAACACAAAATTCAACCTGCCTAAAGATTCCTGGGATCCGTCCAGCAAGTACAGGATCAGGATGCGGGCCAAGGTGACATGTAGCAATGACATATACAGCTACTGTGGAATCTGGAGTGAATGGAGCCAGTCTGTCAACTTTGTCACCGACCCAGGTGCATCACCGAACTGTACGCTCTCCAACAGCCAGCCTTGTATCAAATTACAGTGTACGTTTACCCACGATGGACACAGCAAGCTGGAGTAACTCAGCGGGTCAGGCAGCATCTCTGGAGAGAAGGAATTAAGCGACGTTTCGGGTCAACACCCTCGCATCAGACCTATGAAGGGTCTCCACCCAAAACACCACCTATTCCTTTTTCTCCAGAGATGCTGCCGGACCCGATGAGCTACTCCAGCTTTTTGTGTCCATCCCAAGTTTGATGATCATCTTATCAATATGTTCCTTGTTTATTCAGATAAGGAGTCCCTCATCATTGTGGCTTGCAGCCTGCTGATATTTCTTATTATCTTCACCCCAATCGCCGCTCTGGTAATTAAAAGGTAAGGTTGATTATTCTTCTTCGACTATCTGAGCGCTTTCTCAGCTGGAGTAACTCAGCGGGACAGGCAGCATCTCTGGAGAGAAGGAAAGGGCGACGTTTCGGGTCGAGACGCTCCGGCAGACTGAGGGTCAGGGGAAGGGGGAGACACACAGCGATATGTGGAAGGGTGAGGTGTGAAAACGAGAGACCAAAGTGGACAAAGCTCAAGGAAAATTAGGAATGGTTCACGTTTAGCTGAGGGGGAGATGACTCCGGGGCACAAAATCAGTAAACTTTAACCAGGAGGAGAGATAAACTAGTCTGTGAACTGGGAAGGGAGGTAAGCATGGGTTACTTGGAGTTAGAGATATCAAAAATGTACCTCTGGGTTGACAGCTTGCCAAGTGAAATACGAGGTGCTGTTCTTCCAAGAAGGGTCTCGACCAGAAACGTCACCCGTTCCATCCATCCAGAGTCGCTGCCTGTCCCGCTGAGTTACTCCAGCATTTTGTGTCTTATCTTCAGTGTAAACCAGCGGTTCCTTCCTATACAAGTCAAGAGTGTTTAATTTTCACATATACGTACATAATTGTCACATTGGTCAAATACTAGGATTTGAGAGCCTGAGCGATAGGTGGAGGTCGGGCATGTTCGGACTTTATTCCTTGGAGCGCAGGAGGACGAGGGGTGACCTTATGGAGGTGTATAAGATCATGACAGGGGTAGATATGGTAGATGCACAGAGTCCTTTAACCTGTGTAGGGGAATCGAGAGACATAGGGGAGAGGGGAGCAGTTTTGGTTACTCTGTTGTAAGAAATAAATCAATAGGCTGGAAAGAGTGTGGAAAAGATTTACAAGGATGTTGCCAGGATTTGAGGGCATGAACTGCAGGGAGAGTGTTAAAGAAGGAACTGCAGATGCTGGAGAATCGAGGGTTACACAAAAGGCTGGAGAAATTCAGCCGGTGCAGCAGCATCTAAGGAGCGAAGGAGATAGGCGAAGAAGGGATCAGACTGAAGAAGGGTCTCGACCTGAAACGTCGCCTATCTCCTTCGCTCCTTAGATGCTGCTGCACCCGCTGAGTTTCTCCAGCTTTTTGTGTAACTGCAGGGAGAGGTTGGCCAGGCTAGGACTTCATTCCTTGGAGCCCCTTCAATCCCAGGAGGATGTGGGGCGATCTTATAGAGGAGTATAAGATCATGAGAGGAAGAGATAGCATGAATACACAGAGTCGGAGAATCAAGAACCCGATGATTTGGGTTTAAGGTGAGCGCGGAAAGATCTAATAGGAACCCGAGGGGTAACCTTATCACACTGAGGGTGGTGGATGTATGGAACAAGCTGCCAGAGGAGGTAGCTGAGGCAGGGACTATAGCGACATTTAAAATACATTTGGACAGGTACATGGATAGGGAAAGTTTGGAGGGGTGCATCAAAAATGTGTCGAAATCCATTTTCGTGACCCACATCTCAGAACTACGTGAAATTTTGCATAGATTTAGATGAAATATAATTGAGAAGTCATAACTCGTCAATGCTCAAAAGCTGCACATTAATTAATTAAACTAATTAGAAAATGAGATCGGAACAGTAAGCGTCATCTAGTAGCTAATGCCCATATTACACCATGGAGAGCCTATTTCCATGGTGTAGTCTATTTAAACTATATATTATTATGCCATCTATATATATATTCACAAGTCATATATGTATATTGTGAATATGACTAATCAGATATAATTATGTATAATTGTATTTTTATAAAAATAATATAATGAATATAATTGTGAGTTTTTTTTTTAATGAGACTGCCGCAGAGGTCCTCCTGAACCAGCCTAATTAACAGGTCAGGGCAGTTCTTCTGGGTTCCCCCGTTTACTGAACCCCGCTGACTGCCAGTGTGCAGAGTTGGGGTCACGGCCATAGTGGGACTGGGGCAGTGCCAGGCTGGGGGAAGGCCGACCGACTCCTAGCAGCACTCACCGGAGGCCCAGCCCAACCCTCACCTCCCGACGGAGGCCCGGCCCAATACACACGCCAGACAGACAGACAGACAGACAGACAGACAGGCAGACAGACAGGCAGACAGACAGGCAGGCAGACAGACAGGCAGACAGACAGGCAGACACTAATCCCAACCCTAACTCTACATTTGTTATTTATCATTTTTATTTACCAGTACACATTATAACATTATAAAGATAAATCAAATGAAAAACTAAAATTATCAGCAAGCTTAGCATTAAGGGCCTGTCACACTAGCGCGCGATTAGACGCGACAAGCGCGACAAATTCGGACGCGGGGGTCGCGTGGGGGTCAGGCGATCCCGGTGCGAGTGAAGGGCCTGTCCCACTAGCGCGCGATTACACGCGCGACGTCCGAAGGAAGGACGTTATTTTTCATCACGTGACGATGCGCATGAGCATGCGCGTTGCACGACGTCGGGCAGTGACGTCATCACGCAACGCCACGCTGAAGACGCACAACGTCAAAACGTCATCACGTTCCGCGCGACAGGATTTTGCCGCGCGTAATTTTTAAGCAGTGTCGGTTTTTGGACACTACGCGTGATGTCAACACCAGCTCCACACGAGTCCGCGGAACTCCACGAGACTCCGGCAATCGCAGTGGGACAGGGTCACGCGAGGCCGGACGACTAAAGCGACCACGGTAGGTCGCGCTTGTCGCGTCTAATCGCGCGCTAGTGTGACAGGGCCTTCACATTTATCCTTGGAAACCTTGCTATTGATGTAATGAGGAGGCAGCCATGATCCCAGCATCCTCGCTGCCTAGCCACCATAAAACAAAACGCAGGAATGGCCAACTTGCGTCCGACCTCAATGTTAAACGTGCATTGATTGGGCGATTACTACTCGGAAAACATGAGGTTTTTCCCTCATATTTCTTTAAAATGTGCCGGTTTTGGTCTTGACGAGTTTCAGGTGTGATGTATATAATATTTTTACTCGACATGTTAAAAATTTCAGGTAGTTCTGTGAGTTGGGTCACGAAACTAAACGAGAAAGCTCCTCGGCCCACAGCCTAATGAGCCAAGTTGGACTCGTGTAGATGGGGCATCTTTAACAGCACGAACTAGTTAGGCCGAAGGGCCTGTTTACTTGCTGCACGACTTTGTGACTCTCGATGACTCTATGTACCGACAATGGAAGAATGAAATTCTTACTTCCCCTTAATAGCGTTATGAACAATAATACATAACGATACTATATCTTAAACTAGAAAAAAAGGTTCAAATATTAATAATCACAATACTAGTGCAAAAAAAAAAGCCAACCCTTAGTCCAACCAAAGACAGTCCCTGGAAGCTCATGTTAACCATATAACAATTACAGCACGGAAACAGGCCATCTCGGCCCTTCTAGTCCGTGCTGAACACTTACTCTCACCCAGTCCCATCTACCTGCACTCAGACCATAACCCTCCATCCCCTTCCTGTCCAATTTATTTTTAAATTATAAATTCGATCCTGCCTCCACCACTTCCACTGGAAGCTCATTCCACACAGCTGCCACTCTCTGAGTAAAGAAGTTCCCCCTCATGTTGCCCCTAAACTGTTGACATCAAGGAAGTGCCATGAACCCCTCTCTGGTCTTCTGCTCAGTATTTCTAAAACAAAATACTAAAAAACTATAAACTGGACTTGGGAAAGGGACTGGTTGGGAGGAACGGCAGGGATTTGAGGGAAGCTAGATGTAGTGAGGACTAGTCAGGAGGTGTAGAGAAAGTAATGAGATTATGGGGGGAGAGGAAAGATCAGTGCAAGCACCCGCACAGACTCGATGGGCCGAATGGCCCGAGTCGGCGTTCATCTCTGTGTTTCCATGTGTTATGAATGAGTTCTTGTAACACATGGAAATACAGAAATCATCTCGTAATTTTCCTCCTTACCTCAGGAACCCTGGCTTCTTATTACAGATTTTTTATTTAAGTTGTTGTTATGTTCACTGCAGGAAGAAGAAAATGTGGTTGGATGGTATTCCGGACCCTGCCAAGAGCCAGCTTTTCCACAAGGGTGGACAGGTAAATGATTTTCAAATGCCTTGCGTTACCTGGTCATAGAGTGATACAGCGTGGAAACAGGCCCTTCGGCCCAGCCCGTCCATACCGCCCCACATGTCCCAGTTACACTAGTCCCCCTTGCCTGCGCTTGGTCCATATCCCTCCAAACCTGTCCTATGTCCTATCCACATACCTGTCTACCTGTTTCTCAAATGTCGGGATAGTCCCAACCTCCTCTGCGGGCTCGTTCCATACACCCACCACCCTAGGTGTGAAAAAGTGACCCCTCAGATCCCTATTAAATCTTTTCCCCCTCACCTTAAACCCATGTCCCCTGGTTCTCGATTCACCTACTCTGGACAAGAGGCTCTGTACATCTACCCGATCTATTCTTCTCATGTACCAGCGCATGCCCGCGCACGCAGATATCGAACCCGGCGTTCGGAAGCCGCGGTCACGTGACTCGGGAGGGGCTGCTGGTTTCGCGCGGTTTTTCCCTTGCGCACGTTAGTTCAACGCTGGCAATCGTTGTGGGCAGACGTGTCCATAAAGCCTGTACGCTGGATATTGAACTTTCGAGTAAAGATCTGTTGAAAACTCCAGTAGTCGTTTCTCAGACCGCTAAAAACTCATGACTTTACGGAAGCCCGTTGTTGTATTCGAGGGCTAAATATCTCACAAACGACCCTTGGTGTACAGAAACTAATGCCCCTGTCCCACTTAGGAAAGTCGAACGGAAACCTCTGGAGACCTTGCGCCCCACCCAAGGTTTCCGTGCGGTTCCCGGAGGTTGAAAAAACCTCCGGGAACCTGACCAAAACCTCCGGGAACCTGACCAAAACCTCCGGGAACCTCTGGGAACCTGACAAAAACCTCCGGGAACCGCACGGAAACCTTGGGTGGGGCGCAAAGTCTCCAGAGGTTTCCTTTCAGGTTTTCTAAGTGGGACAGGGGCATAGGTGTCTTTATTTCAAGCCAACATAGCTGCCCTCAAGCCCTGCAGACCCCCCAGGGACCCTCCCCGAGGAAACGTTCCTAGAGGCAGAGCTCTCTAGTGGTGGCTGCAGGACACAACGCCTATGCTTCTGGTAAATATCCAGTGGAATTCCGTCTGTTCATAGAGTCTCTACATCGAGTAAGAATAGAGGACGCAGCTTTAAGATGAGAGGGGTAAATTTTAAAGGAAATGTGGACCCAGGAATGAATGGGTTAACGGATGATGAGCGTTTGACGGCAGAGGGCCTGTTTAGAAAGGATGAGGGTGTACCTCATTGAAACGTGCCGAATAGTGAAAGGCCTGGATGGAGTGCATGCGGAGAGGATATTTCTACTAGTGGGAGAGTCTAGGACCAGAGGACACAGCCTCAGAATTAAAGGACGTACTTTAAGAAGGAGATGAGGAGGAATTTCTTTAGTCAGAGGGTGGTGAATCTGTGGAATTCTTTGCCACAGAATGCTGTGGAGGCCAAGTTAGTGGATATTTTCATGGCAGAGATTTTTGATTAGTATGGGGGTCAGGGGTTAGGGGGAGAAGGCAGGAGAATGGGGTTGACAGGGAAGGACAGGTCAGCCACGATTGAATGGCGGAGTGGACTTGATGGGACAAATGACCTAATTCTGCTCTGAGAACATAAGGAACGTTTTCCCATTCCCAGTGGATAGGGCTGGGTTCCTGGAATGTTGAGCTGAGTTTAGCATAGAGCTGAGTTGAGTGCAGAGTGCAGAGCAAAGACCCTACAGCGAGCAAAATAGTCCACTCGACGAAAAAGACGTAGTCCGGTCACGGGCAGATTAATGGGTAATTTTCGGCCCCGTTTCCGTAACCGGCTTCCGTCTCCGCACCAAAGATCCCGTAGCGGAGCAAAGATACTAGCGCGGAGACGGAAGCCGGTTACGCAAACATCCTCGTAAAAATAAAAGTCATTTGGTAAAAATCTTCTCCTCATTTACAGAATTATAATTTATTAATTCTGGTCGCCCAATTATAGGAAGGATGTCAACAAAATAGAGAGGGTACAGAGGAGATTTACTAGAATGTTGCCTGGGTTTCAACAGCTAAGTTACAGAGATAGGTTGAATAAGTTAGGTCTTTATTCTCTGGAGCGCAGAAGGTTAAGGGGGGACTTGATAGAGGTCTTTAAAATGATGAGAGGGATAGACAAAGTTGACGTGGATAAGCTTTTCCCATTGAGGGTAGGGAAGATTCAAACAAGAGGAAATTACTTTAGAATTAAGGGACAGAAGTTTAGGGGTAACATGAGGGGGAACTTCTTTACTCAGAGAGTGGTAGCGGTGTGGAATGAGCTTCCAGTGGAAGTGGTGGCGGCAGGTTCGTTGGTTTCATTTAAAAATAAATTGGATAGGCATATGGATGAGAAGGGTATGGAGGGATATGGTATGAGTGCAGGCAGGTGGGACTAAGGGAAAAAAGTTGTTCGGCACGGACTTGAAGGGCCGAGATGGCCTGTTTCCGTGCTGTAATTGTTATATGGTTATATTAACACAAACTGTTCCCCCGCAACGTTGATTACACTGCGAGTCGGGTCGGGTCCGGTTACGGAAATGGATGAAAAAAAGCCCCACGTTCCGCTCCGTTGCGTACTACACGTCAGCCCATTGCCTTTAGCAGGAGTGGTCTATCTTGCTCCGCTACAGGTTCAGTGGAGAGTTGAGTTTATTGTCACGTGTATCGAGGTCCAGTGAAATGCTTTTTTTCCTAAGTGCTATCTAGTCAGCGGAAAGACTATACAAGATTACAATCGAGCCGTCTACAGTGGACAGATGCAGGATGAAGGGAATAACGTTTCGTGCAAGGTAAAGTCTGGTAACGTCCGATTATATCTGTCCGAATATCTCCCCCTTCAGAAAACTGCTCTGAGATCCGCGACCACGCTGGAAGCAGCAAGTATGGAGGAGGGCAGCATCTGTCAGGTGGTGACAGCAAACTCCCTCGCAACCCCTCCGCAGATCATCCCAAGGTAGGTGTGTCGGACAGAACTGCAGATGCTGGTTTAAACCGAAGATAGACACAAAAAGCTGGAGTAACTCAGCGGGACAGGCAGCACCTCTGGAGAGAAGGAATGGGCGACGTTTTGGGTCGAGACCCTTCTTCAGCCTGGTTCGGGAGAAGGGAAACGAGAGATATAGATGGTGATGTAGAGAGATAAAGGACAACAAATGAAAGATGTGCATGTCCGTAATCTCTGCACATCATAGTCCATCTCTCTCGTTTCCCCAGCCATAACCAGTCTGAAGAAGGGTCTCGACCCGAAACGTCACCCATTCCTTCTCTCCAGTTATTCCAGCCGAGTTACTCCAGCTTGTTGTGTCATATCCCAAAGTAGGCCTCCGCTTTACTCCAGATGCCCCATTGGGTGGCCCAGCACCTTCTCATGGTTAATTCCCACGGTCCAGCAGAGGGCGCCACGGTAGCACAGGGGTAGAGTTGCTGCCTCACAGCGCAAGAAACCCCGGTTCGATCCTGACTACGGGTGCTGTCTGTAACGAGTTTGAATGTTCTCCCCGTGGGTTTCCTCCAGGTGCTCTGGTCTCCTGCCAGACTCCAAGGGAGTGCAGGTTTGTAGGTTAATTGGCTGTGGTAAAATTGTAAATTGTCCCATGTGTCTCTCTGTCTTTGTCTCTGTCTCGTTTTTTTTTTTTTTTTTTCCTTTTCAAAAACTTTATTCGACACAATCATATGATACAACACATCAAAACATAATCAAAATAACACTATCAAAACAATTCATTGTAGTACAACAGTACATTCATTGTTTACAATACTCTCAATCCCACACGGTGACCAGCGTTCTCTCTGTCTGTCTGTCTGTCTGTCTGTCTGTCTGTCTGTCTGTCTGTCTGTCTGTCTGTCTGTCTGTCTGTCTGTCTCTCTCTCTCTCTCTCTCTCTCTGTCTCTCTCTCTCCCTCTCCCTCTCCCTCTCCCTCTCCCTCTCCGACACTCCGTGTTCTGCTCTGACGAACATTTCTTCCTCATCCCAATCTTCTTTAATGCCCCATATTCCAAGTCTTCTTGTTCCGGACTCTCATTCACATCCTCAACTGTAATGCAGGTTGTCCTTGACCTCCAAAGCCTCCATCCTCTCAACATTCCCCTTGTTCTGCCCTCTGAGAATCTTGCCAATTCAATTAGCCCCTCATAGAGTGATACAGCATGAAAACAGGCCCTTCGGCCCAACTTGCCCTCGATGACCAACATGCGCCATCCACGCTTGTCCCACCTGCCTGCGTTTGGTCCGTATCCCTCTTGTCTAAACCCATCCCATCCATATATAACCATACCCTCTCTAGAATTTAGGAGATTGAGAGCGGATCTTATAGAAACTTACAAAATTCTTAAGGGGTTGGACAGGCTAGATGCAGGAAGATTGTTCCCGATGTTGGGGAGGTCCAGGACAAGGGGTCACAGCTTAAGGATAAGGGGGAAATCCTTTAGGACCGAGATGAGAAGGACTTTTTTCACACAGAGAGTGGTGGGTCTCTGGAACTCTCTGAAGAGTTCTTAAGAGAGTTTAAGGTAGTTGAGGCCAGTTCATTGGCTATATTTAAGAGGGAGTTAGATGTGGCCCTTGTGGCTAAGGGGTCAGAGGATATGGAGAGAAGGCAGGTACGGGATACTGAGTTGGATGATCAGCCATGATCATATTGAATGGCGGTGCAGGCTCGAAGGGCCGAATGGCCTACTCCTGCACCTAATTTCTATGATTCCATGTTCATTCTCCGTGCTTACCACGAGTTTGATTTTTTTTACACTTGGGAGAGCTCTTGGAATGAACTCGTACCGTGGGACAGGGCCTTTAAGTCTTGTTAACGGATGCGTTGCTTTTCCGCAGGGAGCAATCCAAATACCAGATGAAAGAGGACACACAGGGTCATTCTTCGCCTCCAGTGTCGGGTGAGGGAGACCAACCGGAGAGAATTTACCAGGGGTTTAAACACGAGCCAGGAGAGGAACATGCCAACCGCACCTCGCCGATAGAACCATCGGACTACAATGGCCCGTACTTGTTCAATTTCCAAGACGTCTCGTCCCTCCTCAGCGAGTTCTCGGAGCCGAAGACCACAGCCGGTGAATGTGCCAACCGCGCCAGGCGCGGGCCGGAGCCCCCCGGGTACGTGAAGCTACCGCCGACGGCCAGTGGAGGGGTAGGGGGTGCGGACGAGTTCCCCCCCGCGCCGTGCCCCCCCGTGCCCGCGGCCTACATCCTGATCCCGCCGGCCCCAGCGAGCAACATTCCCACCACCACCCAGGAGGAACCCAGCTTCCCGTCCCTCTACGTCCGGTCCTTGCCACCCACCAATGCCACCTCCAATCCTTCATCCCAGGTTGTCCCCGACTGTAAGGCCACAGATATCTCCCTGTCAAGTCAACAGGGCCCATATGTGGTTGGCCAGCAGTCCGCCCCCCCCACTCATGGCGTAGACCCCTTGTCGGGAGGCAAGGATGCAACGGCAGAGCACGGGAGGACCTCACCAGGCAACATCTCACCGGACCACCCCATGGTTGCCCCCTGGCCTGCAACCTCCGGTGGCTACGTGTCGACCCCTCCTGCGGAACAAATGGTCCTCATCTCCCCCTCGACCCCCACGCACCAAGACACAAGATTGCCGGCTGACCCACAGCAGGCCGAGAGGTCCCAGCCTCCGACGTCAAAGACGGATGCCCACCAGGCTCCAAGTACGCTTTCCTCCACAAAGCCTCAGGTGGACCTGCAGAAGCCGGTGGCCAAAGAGGCAGAGCCTCCATGTATGGACACGGCGAATAATGAGGCCTCGGAGCTCATCTTGTTCCAGTCAGGAGCTAATCCCATTCTCTTCCAGCAGATCGGAGATTATTGCTTCCTTCCCGGGTCTTTACCGACCAAGGGAACTGAATCCACCAAAGGCCACGTCTCATCCACAAAATCTGAGCCTGCAAAGAAGTCTCTGGACTCCTTGGAGAAGCAGCCCCCTCTTCAGCATTCCCCCTCCCCTTCTCACCACATCGTCTGTTCTTAGAGTAGAGATACAGCGCGGAAACGGGCCCTTCGGCCCGCCAGGTCCACGCCGACCATCGATCACCCGTTCACGCTAGTTCCACGTCATCCCACTTTCCCGTCCACTCCCTGCGCGCACGCACACACTTGGGGCAATATACGGGGAGCTCCTTAGCCCCACATTAACCCGCAAGTCTTTGGGATGTGGGAGGAAACCGGAGAACCCAGAGGAGACCCACGGGGTCACGACGAGAAGGTGCAAACTCCACACAGACAGCACCCGAGGTCAGGATCGAACCTGCGGCGTGGGGCGGCGGCTCCAGCAACTCAAGGTTGTGTGCTGCACAGGGAAAGTAGAGTGCAGGAGCAGGCCCTTCGGCCCACAATGTGAAACTATATATATTTTTTAAAACGGATTTGATGAACTTTAATTAAACAGCTCAGGAAGCCAGGAGTGGAATTGATGAATGTGAAGCATTTCTTCAGCTGGTAGCAACTAACCAGCTTGTGTCCCAGTGAAATATTTAGGCTATTCTAAGCTGCGCACCAATTAAGAGTATTTACCTTTGGGCTTTAAAGATACAACGTGTAAACAGGCCCTTTGGCCCACCGAGTCCCCGCTGACCAACGATACATTAGCCCGATCCTGCAAACCCGGGACCATCTACAATTAATCCAAGCCAATTAACCTACAAACCCGCACGTCTTTGGAGTTTGGGAGGAAATGGGAGCACCCGGAGAAACCTAAGACCGGGAGAACGTGCAAACTCTGTACAGACAGCACCCGTGGTCAGGATCGAACCCGGGTCTCTGGCGCTGTGAGGCAGCGACTCTACGTGCCGTTCTGCAGTTATTAGCTGGTGAACAAAGGCAATGCAGACCAGACTTCTTGTTCTTGCGTGTGGGGTGCACGGCCTAAAGTTGCGAGACAACTTGTTCTGTTTGATCTTCCGTTTGTGCACGCCGGGTTGATTGCATTCGTCGAAACAGGGCGGACCACGTGAAGGTTGCAATCTCCCACCCCTGGACCAGACCATTTCTACCAACCCATCATGGTAATTCACTGATCCATTGCCTTGGGCCAAGAGACATTGAGATGACGGCTGGAACAATAGTCATCGAGTGACCCGGCGTGGAAACAGGCCCTTCGGCCCAACCTACCCACACCTTCCAACCTGTCCCAGCTACACCAGTCCCACCTGCCCGCGTTTGGCCCATACCTCTCTAAACCTGTCCTAGCCACGCACCTGTCTAACTCTCTCAGCTTTCCAGCATCTGCTGCGTTTTGTTATCCAGGCCGTTCTGCCCACTCACTGCTTTCACATGCCGTGTGGAAACAGGCCCTTCGGCCCAACCTGCCCTCACCGGCCAACATGTCCCAGCTACACTTGTCCCACCTGCCTACATTTGGCCCATATTTATCCGAACCTGTCCTATGCATGTACCTACCTAACTGTTTCTTAAACATTGGGATAGTCCAGCCTCAACTACCTCCGCTGGCAGCTCGTTCCATACACCCACCACCCTCTGTGTGAAAAAGTTACCCCTCAGATTCCTATTAAATCTTTTCCCCTTCACCTTGAACCCGTGTCCTCTGGCACTCAATTCACTTACTCCAGGCAACAGACTCTACCCAATCTATTCCTCTTATTGATGTTGCACATGCCGGCTCACTGTTGACTCTGCATGGCAATTTCTTATCAAAATTACTGCCAAAAAAAAAATCTATTTTAAAATTCTGAAATTATTTTCTGATTGTGAAATAGCTTGTAACAGATAACGTCTATTTTTGAGAAGTGTCATTTTTATATTCACAGCGCCTTGTGATGAATAAAAGATTAAAAGATATTTTTGCAGGATGTGACATGTCCCTCTTTCTCATCCACTCCCTACACACTAAGGGGGATTTATAGAGGGCCGATTAATCTACACACAAACATAGACACAAACATTTGGAGGAATTCAGCGGGACAGGCAGCATCGCTGGAGAGAAGGAATGGGTGACGTTATGGGTCATCTCTCCATAGATGCTGCCTGTCCAGCTGAGTTACTCCAGCTTATGTTCCCGATGTTGGGGGGAGTCCAGAACCAGGGGCCACACACAGTTTAAGAATAAGGGGTAAGCCATTTAGAACGGAGACGAGGAAACACTTTTCCACACAGAGACTTGTGAGTCTGTGGAATTCTCTGCCTCAGAGGGCGGTGGAGGCCGGTTCTCTGGATGCTTTCAAGAGAGAGCTAGATAGGGCTCTTAAAAATAGCGGAGTCAGGGGATATGGGGAGAAGGCAGGAGCGGGGTACTGATTGGGGATGATCAGCCATGATCACATTGAATGGTGGTGCTGGCTTGAAGGGCCGAATAGCCTCCTCCTGCACCTATTGCCTATTGTCTGTAAACCAGCATCTGCAGATGCTTCTTACACAATCAGGAACTGTGTGCCAGAGGTAGTTAATAAATAAGTGAAATATCTCGCT
The DNA here is from genome assembly GCA_963514005.1 of Raja brachyura. Next base: position 4,077,348 of record OY740817.1, read on the forward strand.
GCACTTTGAGCTGGATTTGGACACTCCCCACCACAAACAAAAAGCTCAAAAAACGAGGAGGTTGAAAAAAAATATTTGTACAGGAAAGGCAGGAAATACAGCAGGAGCAAGCCTCTACCTGCCTGCTGACAGATCCAATAGTCCAGACATTCCAAGCTCTCAGGCTGAGAGCGGGGATAGTTGGTGGGTCTGTAGACGTGTACCTCTGGAATGGGAGGTGTGAGATGGATGTTGGAGCTGCCCCCTCTTCAATGGTTGCGTTGCCTGGACCTGCCCACCTTCCTGGTCTTCCTGGTGGTCTTCCTTGGGCTGGCGGCCCTGAGGAAGCGCTGGGTGGTCCGTCATCTCCCCCCTGGACCGCCCATGTGGAGTCTGGCCGCTAACGTCTTCCTCGGGTCCAAGGCGCCCCATCTGGCCTTTACGGAGGTAAGCAGACATCACGTTCTCCTTTGTAAACCTTGAACCAGGCTCCCCTCGTTTTGCCTCGACAGTTTTGCCTCGTTTTGCCTAGACACAAAAACCTGGAGTAACGTCAAAGATGTACAGGTTTGCAGGTAAATAGAAACACGGAAAATAGGTGCAGGAGTAGGCCATTCGGCCCTTCGAGCCAGCATCGCCATTCAATATGATCATCCAAAATCAGTACCCCGTTTCTGCTTTCTCCCCATACCCCTTGATTCCATTAGCCCTAAGAGTTATATCTAACTCTCTCATGAATACATCCAGTGAATTGGCCTCCACTGCCTTCTGTGGCTAAAGTACATCATTGGTGACCCTCGGACTATCCTTGACCAGACTGCGCTGGCTTTACCTTGCACCAAACGTCATTCCCTTATCATGTGTCCATACACGGTAAACGGCTCGATTGTGATCATATATTGTCTTTCCGCTGGCTGGTTAGCACGCAACAAAAGCTTTTCGCTGTACCCTGGTACACGTGACAACGTGACTAAACTCAACTCAATAAAAGTGGTACATGCACTTCCCCCGTTTGGGAATGATGAGGGGTGGTAATCTATGCTTAGGACAAAACAAAAAAACTTTGGTCTAGAAACATGGAAACATAGAAAATAGGTGCAGGAGTAGGCCATTCGGCCCTTCGAGCCTGCACCGCCATTCAATATGATCATGGCTGATCATCCAACTCAGTATCCCATACCTGCCTTCTCTCCATACCCCCTGATCCCCTTAGCCACAAGGGCCACATCTAACTCCCTCTTAAATATAGCCAACGAACTGGCCTCAACTACCCTCTGTGGCAGAGAATTCCACAGATTCACCACTCTCTGTGTGGAAAAAAAAAATTCTCATCTCGGTCCGAAAAGACTTCCCCCTTATCTTTAAACCGTGACCCCTTGTTCTGGACTTCCCCAAAATCGGGAACAATCTTCCTGCATCTAGCCTGTCCAACCCCTTAAGAATTTTAAGCTGCCCAAGCGAAATATGAGATGCTGCTCCTTTCACTCTGTACTTGGTTGCAGGGATAATTGTCGACTCTTGTTCTGGGTGTCACAGTACAAGCATCTAGTTACACCAGCGTGGGTGTAGGGGACGTTCACCAGATGTTGCTGGGATAGAGTGCTTCAGTTTAAAGATACAGCTCGGAAACAGGCCCTTCGGCCCTCACCCACCAGTGATAGCCCATCCACACTAGTCCTGTGATGCCACTGTCTCAACCACTCCCTTTACACCACGAGACATTCACCGAGGGCCAACTAACCCGCACGTCTTTTGGGATGTGGGAGGAAACCCGGAGCAAACCCGGAGGAAACCCACGCAGACACAGGGAGAACGTGCAAACTCCACACAGACAGCACACAGCGCCCGAGGTCAGGATCAAACCCGGGTCTCCGGGGCTGTGAAACAGCACCTCTACCTCAAAGGTTACGGGGACAAAAGCAAGAGAATGGGGTTGGGAGGGAAAGATACATCAGCCATGATTGAATTGATACATCAGCCATTGAAAGATACATCAGCCATCAAGTAGAATTGATGGGCCGAATGGCCTAATTCTGCTCCTAGAACACGAGCTTCCCCGCACACTAACACTACCCTACACACACCAGAGATAATTCACATTTACACCAAGCCAATTAACCTACAAACCTGCATGTCTTTGAAGTGTGGGAGGAAACTGAAGATCTCAGAGAAAACTCACGCAGATCACGGGGAGAACGTGCAAACTCCCTACAGACAGCACCAGTGGTCAGGAACGAACCCGGGTCTCTGGCGTGACGCCATCTACAATGTTTCCAGCATTATTATTTTCATGTTTGAATTAAATATAATTGTGACTCAGTTTATGTTAACCCACTCACATAGAACTGGCTGTTTGACAGGTTCTGCAACCTTACAATTAATAATAGGTTGCACAGAGACCAAGAAGCTAAACATGCTGCTAATTGCTATCGCAGAACCACTCCAATGCATCCATCCACAGTCATTCCCATTGTTCTGCACCTCCCTCCCCTGACTGACTACTAACTGGGGCGGCACGGTGGCGCAGCGGTAGAGTTGCTACCTCACAGGCACGGGTTCGATCACGACTGTGGGTGCAGTCTGTACGGTCTTGTACATTCTCCCCGTGACCTGCGTGGGTTTTCTCTGGGATTTCCGGTTTCCTCCCACACTCCAAAGATGTGCAGGTTTGTATGTAAATTGGCTTTGTAAAAATTGTAAATGTGAGTGTGTGTTAGTGTTAGTGTGAGGGTCGACATGGACTCGGTGGGCCAAAGGGCCTGTTTCTGCGCTGTATCTCTAAACTAAGCTCTAGATAGACACAAAACCTTAAGGGGTTGGACAGGCAGGATGCAGGAAGATTGTTCCCGATGTTGGGGAGGTCCAGGACAAGGGGTCACAGCTTAAGGATAAGGGGGAAATCCTTTAGGACCGAGATGAGAAGGACTTTTTTCACACAGAGAGTGGTGGGTCTCTGGAACTTTCTACCACAGAGGGTAGTTGAGGCCAGTTCATTGGCTATATTTAAGAGGGAGTTAGATGTGGCCCTTGTGGCTAAGGGGGTCAGAGGGTATGGAGAGAAGGCAGGTACGGGATACTGAGTTGGATGATCAGCCATGATCATATTGAATGGCGGTGCAGGCTCGAAGGGCCGAATGGCCTACTCCTGCACCTAATTTCTATGTTTCTATGTTTCTAAAACGCTGGAGTAATTCAGCGGGACAGGCAGCACCTTGGAGAGAGAGAGGGAATGGGTGACGTTTTGGGTCAAGACCGTTTTTCAGACTCTCCCCTCTCCCATCGGGCAAAAGGTACAGAAGTGTGAAAACGCACACCTCCAGATTCAGGGACAGTTTCTTCCCAGCTGTTCTGAGGCAACTGAACCATCCCACCACAACCAGAGAACAGTGACTATCGACCTCTTTGAAGACCCCAGGACTATCCTTGACCGGACTTTGCTGGCTCTACCTTGCACTAAATGTTATTCCCTTTGTCACGTATCTGCACTCTGTAAATGGCTCGAATGTAATCACGTATTGTCTTTCTGCTGACTGCGTAGCACGCAGCAAAATAGCGTTTCACTGTACCTCGGTACACGTGACTATAAACTGGGCTGAAACTAAACTGAACTGAGGCAGCTTGCAGGAGCCTTTGCAGAATTCCACACTCATTCTCTTCCCTTTCTCGATCCCTGTTTAAGCTTTCCCGACAGTACGGGGACATTCTGACCTGTTACATCTTCTGCATGCCTGTGGTTGTACTCAACGGATTCCAGGTCATTCAAGAGGCCCTTGTGCAACATGGAAGAGAATTTGCTGATCGCCCCCACATTCCACTCCTGGACGACCTCTCGAAAGGCCAAGGTAATAAGCTCTGAGTTTTATTCCACTTCCCCGTTTACATCTCCAGGTTTGCGGATGACACAAAGCTGGGTGGCAGCGTGAACTGAGAGGAGGATGCTATGAGGCAGCAGGGTGGCTTGGACAGGTTGGGCGAGTTGGCAGATGCAGTATAATGTGGATAAATGCCAGGTTATCCACTTTGGTGGCAAGAACAGGAAGGCAGATTATTATCTGAATGGTGTCAGATTAGGAGATGGGGAGGTGCAATGAGACTTGGCTGTCCTTGTACATCAGTCACTGAAAGTAGGCAGGGTACACAAAAGGCTGGAGAAACTCAGCAGGTGCAGCAGCATCTAAGGAGCGAAGGAGATAGGCAACGTTTGGGTTGAGATCCTTCTTCACACGTCTGAAGAAGGGTCTCGACCCGAAACGTCGTCTATCTCCTTCGCTCCTTAGATGCTGCTGCACCTGCTGAGTTTCTCCAGCCTTTTGTTTACCCTCGATTCTCCAGCATCTGCAGTTCCTTCTTTAACGCTGAAAGTAAGCATGCAGGTACAGCCGGCAGTGAAGAAAGCTAATGGCATGCTGGCCTTCATTGCGAGAGGATTTGGGTTTAGGAGCAAGGAGGTCCTACTGCAGTTGTACACGGCCCTGGCGAGACCGCACCTGGAGTATTGTGTGCAGTTTTGGTCCCCTAATTTGGGGAAGGACATTCTTGCTAGTGAGGGAGTGCAGCGTAGGTTCACCAGGTTAATTCCCGGGATGGCGGGACTGTCATATGATGAAGAAATTGGTCTCCTCCAAACTGAAAGAACCTAGAGGTATGTGAAGGTAAAGAAAACAAATGGATGCCAAAGGTATGAAAAGTGAAAAATCGTAGCCAGCACTGATGATCTGGAAAGGAAACTGACCAAGAAAAAAAAACATGGCCTCCCTTGATCAGCATTGCTGACTTTGATTCGTTCTAATTAGTTCCACAGATTCACCACACTCTAGCTATTATGTTAATTGGTCTCTTAGATTAGTGTCTCTAATAGAATTAGTGTGTGCTGGAAAATCGAAGGTGGACAAAAATGCTGGAGAAACTCAGCGGGTGAGGCAGCATCTATGCAACGAAGGAAATAGGCAAGGTTTCGGGCCGAAACCCTATGGGTTTCGGCCTGAAACCTTGCCTATTTCCTTCCTTTTGTCTACCATAGAGTTAGTGTGAATCGGTGATGGATGGTTAGCATGGACTTGGCAGGCCAAAGGGCTGCAGGTGTAAAAACACGATCAACACCCTTCCTCGGTCTCCACCCGTAACGTCTCCAGAGATGCTGCCCGACCCACCGAGTTACTCCAGCACGGTGTCTATATTTAGAGATACGGCGCAGTAACAGGCTCTTCGGTTCACCGGGTCCACGCCGACCAGCGATCACCCATACACTAGTCCTAACCTACGCACTTGGGACAATTTACAGAGGGCCATTTAACCTACAAACCTGCACGTCTTCGCAGTGCGGGAGGAAACCGGAGCTCCCGGAGAAAACCCACGCGGTCACGGGGGAGAACGTACAAACTCCGTACAGACAGCACCCGTAGTCAGGATCGAACCCCGGGTCTCTGTCGCTGTGAGGCTGCAACTCTACCGCTGCGCCACCGCGCCGCCCCTGGTCTATCTTTGGTATAAACCAGCATCTGCAGTTCTTTGTTTCTGCATTTTGGGCAACAGCCCTTTCAGCCTGAAGATGGCTTCCAACCCAAAGCATCGCTTGTCCATCCAAGTTCTCCAGCGATGCTGTCTCTGACCCTCTGAGTTACTCCGGCACCTTTTTGCCTGGCAGGCGACATATCAGATGCTGGAATCTTGACCAAAAAACACGGCTGGTCCGGCAGCATCAACAGTGGCCGAAGAAGGGCCCCGACCCAAAACGTCGTCCGTCCATTCCCTCCACAGTTGCTGCCTGGTCCGCCGAGTTCCTCCAGCACTTTGTGTTTTGCTCAAGATTCCAGCACCTGCAATTTCCCTGCGCCAGTATTGACATTGATATTGAGACCCTGATTTTCCTTTCCCTCTTTGCTATCAGGCATCATTTTGGCCCACTACGGGAGGTCCTGGAAGCAGCAGCGTAGGTTTGTACTGACCGTGCTGAGAAATTTTGGTTTGGGCAAAATCGCCTTTGAAGAGAAAATTCTGGAAGAGGTCCAGTATTTGACTAAAGTCTTCAAGGCATCGGAAGGTAAGTGCTTGAGAACGTTTGTGCGGCGCGGTGGCGCAGCGGTAGAGATGCTACCTCCCAGTGCCAGGGACCCGCGTTCCACCCCGACTACGGGTGCTGCGATGCTGCCTGTCCCGCTGAGTTACTCCAGCATCTTATAGTCTCATGCTACTTAACCGGGGGGGGGGGGGGGTGGGGGGGGGGAAGGATATATATTAACCCTGATTCATCCATGCCATTTATAATCTCTGCTACACATATGACACCCTTTACATGGTATTACGGTTCTACACAGCTTTACACCAGTAATGTCAGCCGGCTCCTCACAAGCCACGCCAAGCTGGATGTTGAGAGAGCGCAGCAGCGGTTGCACTTTCTGCGCCGGATGAGAAGAGCTCACCTCCCCCATCCCATCCTCACCACTTTCTACAGGGGCACCATAGAGAGTATTCTGACCAGCTGCATCTCTGTCTGGTTTGGGGACTGCAAAGCCTCCGACTGGAAGTCCGTGCAGAGAGAGGTGAGGGCAGCTGAAAAAAATCATCGGGACTTCCCTTCCTTCAATCTGGGACATTACGTGCAAACGTTACTTGTCCAAGGCCAACAGCATTATAAACGACCCCACACATCTCCATCATGGACTGTTCACCCTGCTGGCCTCGGGCAAAAGGTATCGCAGTATAAGGAGCAGAACGGCCAGGTTCTGCAACAGCTTCTTCCTCCGAGCCATCAGACTCTTGAATTCCATATGTGCCGCAATTATTATCTATTTTATCTCTTTATCTATTTTATCTTTTTATCTATTTTATCCTTTTGTTATTTTATGTTGCACGGTGAGCCAGATGCAACAAATAAATTTTGTTCAGACTTGCATTTATTGGTGTATTTTTGAATGACAATAATGTCTTTTGATTGATTGATTGATTGATTGATTGATTGATGTGAATGGCTGGCAGATTATATGTTCCTGATTGCTTATGAAATAAAGACTGATCCTTCACTTTGTGTGTTTGTTGTGGATCATTCACAAACAGGAGGGGGAAAAACAAAGGAGGACACAGCGTGGGATACTTTGTAACTTTGTCACTGCCCTTTATGTGGCCACTCTTTGCATACCTCGGGTATGAATATCACCGTGACTGGTCACATGTGACAATGAAGCGTTCATTCATTCATTCATTCATTCAAGCTCTCCCCTTGGCGCAGGTCGACCTTTCAACCCTGGTTCCAAGATCACCAGCGCCGTCTCCAACGTGATCTGCTCCATAGTCATGGGCCGACGCTTCCACTACGAAGATAAGACGTTCACGAGGCTGGTGGAACTGTTTGAGGAGAACATGGTGCTTCAGACGACCGTGTGGGCGATGGTGAGACGGTGCCCAGACACGGGGACCTGAACGGGCCCCGGTTAAAATGGTGGTCGTTAGTTTTTGTTTAGTTTACAGATACAGCGTGGAAATCAGGCCCCGAGGCCCGCGCCGGCCAACGATCACCCCGTACACTAGTTCGGTCCTACACACACTAGGGACGGTGGCGCAGTAGTAGAGCTTACAGCGCCAGAGACACGGGTTCGATTCTGACTACGGGCGCTGTCTGTACGTTCTCCCCGTGACCGCGCGGATTTTCCCCGGGCGCTCCGGTTTCCTCCAACATTCCAGAGGCGTGCAGGTTTGTAGGCTGATTGGCTTGGTGCAGTTGTAAATCGCCCCTCGTGCGTGTAGGACAGCGTTCGTGCACGGGGTGATCGCTGGTTTGGAGGGCCGAAGGGCCCGTTTCTACGCTGTTAGCTCAAAAGCCTAAAGTCCAAAGACAATTTAACCTACAAACCAGCCGTCTTTGGGACTTTGGAGGAAACCGGAGCACCCGGAGTAAACCCACGCGGTTACAGGGAGAACGTGCAAACTCCGTACAGACAGCACCCGTAGTCACGATCGAACCCGGGTCTCTGGCGCCGTGAGGCAGCAACTTTACCGCGCCACTCCTGTGGATGTAAATGTTCTGTAAAATATGTCTTCACAGTGAAATGCAGAGCCATCCGTCTGGATATTGATTTCTCCAACTACAAATAGCTCTTTCATTCCCCCCCCCCCTCCACTCTCCCCCACCCTAGTCGTTGTAACCGTTACAATGATGTCCCGTTGAGATCCATTATCTTTGTGACTCATTATCACCTATCCCGCAGCCAACAATGGACCATTGTGGGCTCCACCTTGCCTTGATCACCGCCGTTTCTTTTTCATATCCTCCATTCATTTCTCCCCTTACCACCTATATCTCTTGTTCCCCTCCCCCCTCTGACTCTCAGTCCGAAGAAGGGTAAATAAATGAATAAATGCGTTGTAGTCACATTTGACAAGTTGCAGTGAAATTCTTTGCTTGCACGATAGACAATAGGTGCAGGAGTAGGCCATTCGGCCCTTAGAGCCAGCACCACCATTCAATGTGATCATGGCTGAACATCCCCAATCAGTACCCCGTTCCTGCCTTCTCCCCATATCCCCTGATTCCGCTATCTTTAAGAGACCTATCTAGCTCTCTCTTGAAAGCATCCAGAGATCTGGCCTCCACCACCTTCTGAGGCAGAGAATTCCACACACTCACAGCTCTCTGTGTGAAAAAGTGTTTCCTCGTCTCCTAAATGGCTTACCCCTTATTCTTAGACAGTGGCCCCTGGTTCAGGACTCCCCCAACATCAGGAACATGTTTCCTGCCTCTAGCGTGTCCAAACCCTTAATAATCTTACATGTTTCAATAAGATCCCCTCTCATCCTTCTAAACTCCAGAGTGTACAAGGCCAGCCGTTCCATTCTCTCAGCATACCCAAGGTATACAAATAGTCGCCACATAAAGGGCGATTACAACATTTCAAAGTACCTCGCGGGCCGGGTCCCCCTTTGTCCCCCCCACCCTCTTTCATGACAGCCCCCCCACACTGGGTCCCCATTGTCCATTATTCCTCCCCCACCCTCACGGCGGTCCCCCCCACGCAGTGACGCCCCCCCGGCAGCGACGCCCTCACTCCCATGTGGTCCGTCCACGTCTGTCGGTCGGTGCCGTCATCGATCGCCGCGCCCACCTCTCCACTATCTCTGTGCTGGTTTAAGGTGAGAGGGGAATGATTTAATAGGGATCCATTAAATCCGACCCGAAATGTCACCCGTTCCTTTTTCCCCCCCAGAGACTCTGCCTGACCCGCAGAATTACTTCAGCTTTTTGTGTCTGCCTTCGATTTAACCCTGCATTTGCAGTTCCTCCCACACACACGGGTAATCGCCTTGTTCTTCCCACCAGTTGTACTCCGTAGTGCCCTTCTTCCGACATTTTCCTGGACCCCACCAGAAGATATTCAGGAACCAGCACTCCATTGAAGACATCCTTCAGGTCTTCATCAACCAACACCGGGAGACTTTGAACGGCGAAACCATCCGAGATTTTATTGACGCCTATCTACTGGAGATGGAAAAGGTGGGCACAGAAATTCAATTATTCCAGCTTGTCGGCCAGCTTGAGGGGCGTCCCCTCAATGTTTTAACCATATAACAACCATATAACAATTACAGCACGGAAACAGGCCCTCTCGGCCCTTCCAGTCCGTGCCGACCATTTATTTCCCCCTAGTCCCATCTACCTGCACTCAGACCATACCCCTCCATTCCCTTCCCGTCCATATACCTATCCACTTTACTTTTAAATGTTAACATCGATCCTGCCTCCACCACTTCTGCTGGAAGATCATTCCACACAGCCACCACTCTCTGAGTAAAGAAGTTCCCCCTCATGTTACCCCTAAACTTCTGTCCCTTAATTCTCATGTCATGCCCTCTTGTTTGAATCTTCCCTACCCTCAATGGGAAAAGCTTATCCACGTCAACTCTGTCTATCCCTTTCATCATTTTAAAGACCTCAATCAAGTCCCCCCTTAACCTTCTGCGCTCCAAAGAATAAAGACCTAACTTGTTCAACCTTTCTCTGTAACTTAGTTGCTGGAACCCAGGCAACATTCTAGTAAATCTCCTCTGTACTTTCTCTATTTTGTTGACATCCTTCCTATAATTAGATGACCAAAATTGTACACCATACTCCAGAATTGGTCTCACCAATGCCTTGTACATTTTTTTCATTACTTCCCTACTCCTATATTCAATGCTCTGATTTATAAAGGCCAGCACACCAAAAGCTTTCTTTACCACCCAGGTTTTGAGAGGTGAGGGACATCCCCCCCCCCAAATTTTTGTTATCTGGATTTTAAAATCTCCACTTTCCGCGAGACAGTGGAGGTGGGACTGCCGATCGAGGGCGGCGATTGGACGAGAGAGACGTCGATCAGCAGGCAATGGGGGCAGGACAAGGGAGTACGATGATTGGAGGAAGGAGGCGTGGCACAGACCTGCGCAAAGATACTAGAGGTCTCCTCTAGTATCTTTGGACCGACGCCTCATCCACAGCCAGGATCGATCCTGGCCGGGTCTCCCACGCTGTCCCGAAATATGGGCAGCGTGGAGAAGCAGCGCTGGTGTCCCGTCAGTCCAGACAGGGCTGTACTTAACCAAGCGAGACAGGCAGAGTTGAGCTGCATTTAGCGCTGGATTGAGCCTCCGAAGCAAAGGTACTAGAGTATCTATAAAGATAATAACGATAATACAGAAACTCTTCGAGTATCTTTGCTCCGAAGCCTCGCGCATGTGTGTCCCCTCGTCCCCTCCGTGTTTTGATAGCGAATTCCGCTCTTGTCTACATGTGACAATTCCGGCGTAAATAATATGCTGACTTCTCTCGGATGGGATATTCTAGAGATCTGCAGAATCAGGCTAAGACTTATCGCAATTTACAAGGAGATTCACAAAATCACGGCATCAAATCTCCCGTCATCCCTGAGCACCAACTGCCATGAAACAAGACAAAATAACAGTCCCTGCATCATCACCTCACTAAATTTCACAAAACTTTGCCACCAATATTCCCTTTACCCAACGACGATAAGGGAATGGAATATGTTGAGTTTAGAAGGATGAGCGGGGATCTTATAGAAACACATAAAATTATAAAAGGACTGGACAAGCTAGATGCAGGAAAAATGTTCCCAATGTTGGGCGAGTCCAGAACCAGGGGCCACAATTTTAGATTAAAGGGGAGGTCATTTAAGACTGAGGTGAGAAAAAACTTTTTCACCCAGAGAGTTGTGAATTTATGGAATTCCCTGCCACAGAGGGCAGTGGAGGCCAAGTCACTGGATGGATTTAAGAGAGAGTTAGATACAGCTCTAGGGGCTAGTGGAGTCAAGGGATATGGGGAGAAGGCAGGCACGGGTTATTGATAGGGGACGATCAGCCATGATCACAATGAATGGCGGTGCTGGCTCGAAGGGCTGAATGGCCTCCTACTGCACCTATTTTCTATGTTTCTATGTTACCACCCAACATACGCGCTGCTCCCCATGTAATTTAAAAAGGGAATTGAGAAACTCGATCGCCTCAACTTGGTCAAAAGGGACAATTTCAAAATTCTATCGCTACTCGACACATTCCAACCTGCGTGAGATAACCACTTATGAGGCGTTTGCTCAGTAACCAACCAGAACCAGTTTTTGTTTAATTTAGAGACACAGCGCGGAAACAGGCCCTCAGGCCCGCCGCGTCCGCGCCGGCCAGCGATCCCCAAACACCAGCACTATCCCACACACACTCAGGGACAATTTTACAATTATACCCAAGCCAATTAACCTACAAACCAGCACGTCTTTGGAGTGTGGGAGGAAACCGGAGCACCCGGAGAAAACCCACGCGGGTCACGGGTAGAACGTACAGGCAGCACCCGTAGTCGGGATCGATCCTGGGTCTCTGGCGTTGCGAGGCAGCAAATCTACCGCTGCGCCACCGTGCCGGTCTAATGTGAAAGAGGGACGATGTCTTCTTCTATCTTTCAGTCTGAAGAAGGGTCTCGGCCCGAAATGTCACCCACCCCTTCTCTCCAGAGATGCTGCCCGTCCCACTGAGTTACTCCAGCGCTTTTCGGTGTAAAACAGCATCTGCGGTTCCTTCTTACCCGGTTTTTGTTGTGTTTGCAGGAACAGGGATCTTGGACGTCCTGCATGACGGAGGGGAACCTACTCCATAACGTTACTGACCTGTTCATCGCTGGCACTGAAACAACCACAAACACTCTGCAGTGGGGCCTGCTAATCATGATGGCTTACCCCGACATACAAGGTAAAAGGGCTGCGTGATGACGCAGCGGGTAGAGCCGCTGCCTCAGAGCGCCGGAGACACAGGTTCGATCCCGACTACGGGTGCTGTCTGTATGGAGTTTGTACGTTCTCCCCCGTGACCTGCGTGGGTTTTCCTCCAAGATCTCCGGTTTTCTCCCACACTCCATAGACGTGCAGGTTTGTAGGTTAATTGGCTTGGTGTGATTGTAACGTATCCCGAGTGTGTGTAGGATAGTGCTAGTGTGCGGGGATCAAGAGATTCAGATTCAAGAGAGTTTATTGTCACGTGTCCCTGACAGGACAATGAAATTCTTGCTTTGCTTCAGCACAACAGAACATGGTAGGCATTGACTACAGAACAGATCAGTGTGTCCATATACCATTATATAAATACATACACACATGAATAAATAAACTGATAAAGTGCAAATAACAGATAAAGGGCTATTAATGTTCATAGTTTTGTCCGAGCCAAGTTTAATAGCCTGATGGCTGTGGGGAAGTAGCTATTCCTGAACCTGGTCGTTGCAGTCTTCAGGCTCCTGTGCCTTGTACCTGAAGGTGGCGGGGAGATGAGTGTGTGGCCAGGGTGGTGTGGGTCCTTGATGATGCTGCCAGCCTTTTTGAGATCACTGGGAAACACGGACTCAGTGGGCCGAAGGGCCTGTTTCTGAATCTCTAAACTAAACTCAACCCACCGGCCTGCTGCTCGGCACATTGGCTTTGGTAAAACAAATTGAAAATTATCCCTAAAGTGTGTGTAGGATAGTGCTAGTGTACAGGGTGATCACTAGTCGACGTGAACTCAGTGGGCCGAAGGGTCTGTTTACAAACCATCTCTAAAACGGGGTCAGTCAGCATCTTAAATGAAGGCTTTTTCTGGATAGAGTGGATGTGGGGAGAATGTTTTCACTAATGGGAGAATGTACAACCATTACAGAGGTGCAGTGAAAAGTCTTTCCTGTGTGCTAACCAGTCAGCAGAAGGACAATACATGTTTATAATGGAGCCATGCACAGTGTATAGATACATGATAAAGGGATTAGCATTCAGTGTAAGCTAAAGCCAGCAAAGTCCAATCAAAGATAGTCCGAATGTCTCCAATGAAGTAGATAGTAGTTCAGGACTGCTCTCTAGTTGTGGTAGGATGATTTGATGGCATTGGCCTGTGCTCGCTGGAGTTTAGAAGGATGAGGAGGGACCTCGTTGAAGCTCACTGAACAATGAAAGGACTGTATAGACTGGATGTGGAGAGGTGGTTTCCACTAGTGGGAGAGTCTAGGACTAGAGGCCACAGCCTCAGAAAAGGAGGACAAGTCAATGGATATTTTTAAGGTGGAGATTGATGGATTCTTGATGAGTACAGGTATCAGGGGTGATGGGGAGAAGGCAGGAGAATGGGGATGAGAGGGAAACATGGATCAGCCATGATTGAATGGCGGAGTAGACTTGATGGGCCGAATGGCCTAATTCTGCCCCTAGAATTTATGACTTCCCAAAGGCAGCTAGGAATGGGCAATAAAAGCTTGACCCCATGAGGGCACTAGCCAATTGGCAGAGTGGACTTGATGGGCCGAATGGCCTAATTCTGCTCCTATCACTGTTGGCGTGTTTTCATCCTTGAACTGACGGTCCCATGGGAGGAGGCTGCGGACGAGGCTTATGAAAGGAAAAAGCTTCGATATTCAAACCTTGCAGCAGAGGCAGAGGAGAGAGGTTGGAGGGTAAGGATGTGTCCAGTGGAGGTGGGGTGCAGGGGCCTTGTAGCCAGTTCCACCGCACGGCTCCTGAGGGAAGTAGGAGTCAAAGGGCAGGCACAAAGGAGGGCAATAAAAGAACGGAGCAGTCACTGGCTGTGGCTGAAGAGGAAAGATGCTGTCCGGGCTGCCACGTGACTATCTAGAGGCGAGCAATAAGACACACACCCAGGTCTGATCGCCCTGAGGTGGGCCTGACTCGACTGAGAGTGTCTTGTGATAAAAGGCCGAAACACCCAGTGACGTTGAGGTACACAACTGAAGATGTGTCTGATTGGTAGCAAATTCACCTGGTGGTCATACCCAAGAATGTCAATTTTAGTGAAATCATAGGGATTGTAACATCCGGTCCTACTAATCAATATGAAATATTGCTGCCGGAGGGACAGGTTAGGTTGTGCATCGGGACGAAGGACATTTATTGTCACATACACCAATTGGTGTAGTGAAATTTGACTTGCCATGCAGCACACAGATAAAGATAAGACCCAACACTAAAGAATTAACAATGAACATAAAAACATCCCCCCACAATGGTTCCCCACTGTGGGGGAAGGCACAAAGTCCAGTCCCATCCCCAAGTCCACCCATAGTCAGGCCTCCGCAGTCGGCGCTACGGCGGCCCGATGTTTTAGGCCTTCTCACCGGGTGTTGGTGCTCTGGCGTCGGGAGAGTCCTCACAGCGGCCGGGACACCTGTAACGGCCGCTTCCCTACCAGAGTCCGTGGTTTCCGTAGCCGACAAGGCCGTGCTGGATGGAGCTCCACAACTGGCGATCTCGCCGAGAGATCCCAGGCTCCCGGTGTTAAAGTTCAGCGCTGCCGCCCGCAGCCGGCCGCCCCACAGCCCCGCAGCTCCGCGATGTTCACCTGCGGTCTCAGCATTCTGCAGCTCCAGCGCGGCGACCCAGGCAAGGTATCGCCCGCTCCGCTCCCCGATGGTGCTCCAGCACTGAGCCGCTGCCGAAGCCGAGGTTCTGGGCGACCCCCTCAGGAAACGCCGCTCCAAGCCCGCTGGTAGGCCGCGAGGACGGGTCAAAGTTGCAGCCCGGAGAAAAGCTGCCTCTCCGACCAGGTAGGGTCCAGGAAAAGCAGTTTCCCCCTTCCCCTCCACCACCCCCACACATAAAAAAGGCCAGGACTCCAAAACAAAACTCTAACACTCACTAAAAATAAAAGAAAGAAGTTAAAAAACGGACAGCTGCAGGCTGGGCAGCCATACCAACTGGACGGCGCCCCCTCAAGGGAAATGGGTTGTTCTGTAATCAACGGCTTCCCTTTCCACAGCGAGGTGCCAGCGGGAGATAGCGGAGGTGATCGGGTGGTCTCGTGCCCCGTGCATGGAGGACGCGCCCAACATGCCGTACCTCAGCGCTGTCATCCACGAGCTCCAGAGGTTTGGCAACATCGTGCCGTTAGCCGCAGGACACGCGACCCTCGAGGACGTGACCTTCCGGGGATACCGGCTGAAGAAGGTGACCCTTGCTTTCCCGAACCATCCCTTCCCCCAATCCCACTTCAGTTCTCAACCAAGCAAGAATCGGGGGGGGGGGGGGGGGGGGGGCAGGTACATAGCCCCCTGAAAGTGGCATCATAGGTAGATAGGAAGTGTTGCAGAGCAGAGGGATCTAGGAGTCTATATTCCTTTCTACACTTGACAAATGTCCTTAATCTTTTAAGGGCGTTCGTGTTATTTCTTGGTCAATTAACGTGAACGGCACGGTGGCGCAGTGGGTAGAGCTGCTGCCTCACAGCGCCAGAGAACCAGGTTCGATCCCGACCACGGGTGCTGTCTGTACGGAGTTTGTACGTTCTCCCCGTGACCTGCGTGGGTTTTCTCCGAGCTCTCCAGTTTCCTCCCACACTCCAAAGACGTGCAGGTTTGTAGGTTAATTGGCTTGGTAAAAATGTCAAGTCAAGTCACTTTTATTTCTAGAGCACATTTAAAAAACAACTCTCGTTGGCCAAAGTGCTTTACATTGGTGGAGGTACAACAGTGGTTCATAGATTAAATACAAACATCACTACGTACATATAGCCCTCGCTCTGAGGACGTCAGAGTAAAGATGAGTTTTAAGTCTCGACATTTGAGTCGATGGAGGGGGCAGTTCTGATGGGAAGAGGGATGCTGCTGTTCCACAGTCTAGGAGCTGCAACCGCAAAGGTGCAGTCGATCGGTCGCCCCTGAGCTTATGCCTGGACCGCGGGATGGTCAGTAACCCCAAGTCGGCCGATCTGAGGGACCTGGAGGTGGTGTGGTGGGTGAGCAGACTTTTGATGTAGGTGGGGGCGAGCCCATTGAGGGCTTTGTAGACATAAAGGAGGAGCTTGAAATTGATTCTGAACCGCACAGGGAGCCAGTGGAGAGAGGCCAGGATCGGGGTGATGTGGTCCCTTTTTCGGGTGCCCATCAGGAGTCTCGCTGCGGCGTTTTTTTGGACCAGTTGTAGGCGGGACAGGGAAGATTGGCTGATGCCAGTGTAGAGGGAGTTGCAGCAATCTAGGCGGGAGGAGATGAATGAGTGGATGATCTTTTCGAGGTCGTCAAACTGGAGGAATTGTTTTATTTTAGCTATCGTCCGAAGCTGGAAGAAGCTAGCGTTGACCACCACATTGACTTGTTTGTCAAACTTCAGTGCTGAGTCAAATATCACGCCAAGGTTTTTGACGTGAGGTTTGAGTAGTGGGGTTAGGCTTCCAAGGCTGCCTGCTATCATTTTGATTGAGTCCAAGGGGCCGAGAAGGATGACCTCTGACTTGCTCTCGTTTAGTTGGACGAAGTTCTGGGCCATCCAACACTTTATATCCTCGAGGCAGTGGATAAGGTTAAGTAGATTTGTATATTGTCCCTAGTGTGTGTAGGATAGTGTTAGTGTGCAGGGATCGCTGGTCGGTGTGGACTCGGTGGGCCGAAGGGCCTGTTTTCGCACTGTATCTCTAAACTAGACTAAAAAACCTGGAGGCAGGAGACACCGCAGACGCTGTAACATTGAGCTGGTCTCGTCAGATCGATGTGATTGTTGTCTACGACGTGTGGAGTACAGGATGGAAATGGCGAGGAGGTTCAGCAAATCTTCTCCCCTCCTCCCTTCGGGCAAAAGATACAAATGCTTGAATGCATGTACCACCAGATTCAGGAACAGCTTTCTCCGATTCAGTCTACTGAAGGGGTGTTGTCGCAATCTCCCAACCTACCCCATGGTGACCCTTGCACTTTTTTTAATCTGCACTTTCTCCGGAAAAGTAACACTGTATCCAGCACTCTGGTACTTTTCTCTTTGGGCACGTTTTTGGCTGGATTGTCCTCATGAACGGTATAGTCAGTGCGGACTCGGTGGGCCGAAGGGCCTGTTTCCGCGCTGTATCTCTAAACTTGTACATTGGGTAAAACGTCATAATAGCACGGATATTTGACGCTGCTTTATATTTGTAGAAAACAATGGTGGTCATAAACCTGTCATCGGTTTTAATGGATGAAACACAGTGGAAGTACCCAAAAGAATTCAATCCAGA
>OY740817.1:4097319-4144819 GCA_963514005.1 Raja brachyura
ATGGGGCGACACCTTCAACGGACTGATGGCTTCCGGGACCACGCTGGATTGGAATAGAGACTTCCTCTTGTCTACCCGTCCCAGCCGTTCCTGTAGACTGTCTAGACAAGTCTCGGATGGATTCTCTACCTTTCCTTAACACTGCCTTGCAAGATAATCATGTCGCTCGGTCGGTAAATTGTCCCGAATGAGTAGGATAGAACTAGTGTACGTGTAATCATGGTCAGCAGGGCCTCGGTGGGCCGAAGGGCCAGTTTCCAAGCAGTAAAACCAAACTTAAACTACCTGCCCCACCTGCCTTGGCCCAGCCTTGGAATAATTCTCTAACTTACCTTCAGGGTCTCTTAGTCTGTGACTCGTCAAAGTCTTGCAACACAGTGGTGCAGCAGGTGGAGTTGCTGCCTTGCAGCGCCAGAGATCCAGGTTCCATCCTGACCGCAGACCTTGTGTGCTGTCTGTGTGGAGTTTGTACGTTCTCCCCTTGACCTGCATGGGTTTTAGACAATAGACAATAGACAATAGGTGCAGGAGTAGGCCATTAGGCCCTTTGAGCCAGCACCGCCATTCAATGTGATCATGGCTGATCATCCCCAATCAGTGCCCCGTTCCTGCCTTCTCCCCATATCCCCTGACTCCACTATTTTTAAGAGCCCTATCTAGCTCTCTCTTGAAAGCATCCAGAGAACCTGCCTCCACCGCCCTCTGAGGCAGAGAATTCCACAGACTCGCAACTCTCTGTGAGAAAAAGTATTTCCTCGTCTCCGTTCTAAATGGCTTAGCCCTTATTCTTAAACTGTGTGTGGCCCCTGGTTCTGGACTCCCCCAACATCGGGAACATGTTTCCAGCCTCTTGCGTGTCCAAGCCCTTAACAATCTTATATGTTTCAATGAGATATCCTCTCATCCTTCTAAACTCCAGAGTGTACAAGCCCAGCCGCTCCATTCTCTCAGTCCCGCCATATGACAGTCCCGCCATATTTTCTCTGGGTGCTCCGGTTTCCTCCCACATTCCAAAGACGCACAGGTTTGGCTTCTGTAAATTGCCCCGAGTGTGTGTGGGATGGTGCTTGTGAAGGGGGTGATCTCTGGTCGGTGCGGGCACGGTGGGCCAAAGGGCCAGTTTCCACACTGCATCTCTCAGCTGAAACTAATCGGGCGGCATTGTGGCGCAGCGGTAGAGTTGCTGCCTTTACAGCAGCGCCGGAGTCCCTGGTTCGATCCTGACCCACGGCCAGCTGGGGTTTCCTCCGAGATCTTCAGTTTCCTCCCACACGCCAAATAGAGTTAATGTGCGGGGGATCGCTGGTCAGTGGGGACGGGGTGGGCCGAAGGGACTGTATCCGCACTGTATCACTGAACTAAACGTCAACCAATGGATAGTTTGTCCCCTGTGATATTCTCCAGCATTTTGTGTCTTTCTTTGGTATAGACCACCATCTGCAGTTCCTGGTTATTTCATTTAAGTAGTCCTTTTATAATAATTTTCATGAAGAAATGCTGCATTTGTAAATAAATCCTCGCAGGATGATAAGTGTATGGATTGAGAGTTGTTGGGATCATTTCTTCCTGCGTTGCGAGAAAGAAAGGTTTAACGATCAAAATGATGGTTTTAATGTGACCCCAATGAGTGGTTGAAATTCCACATCTTGCCTGATGGTGGTGGTGTTGAGCCATTAAAGCACAGCCATCCATTCACAAGGTCCTGATGCAAGGTCCGGACCCAAGACTCTGCCTCAACAGATGCTGCTCGTCCCACTGAGTTCGTCCAGCAATTTTATCTTCCAGCAAGGTTCACCAGACTGATTCCTGGGATGGCAGGACTTCCATATGAAGAAAGACTGGATAGACTCGGCTTGTACTCGCTAGAATTTAGAAGATTGAGGGGGGATCTTATAGAAACGTATAAAATTCTTAAGGGGTTGGACAGGCTAGATGCAGGAAGATTGTTCCCGATGTTGGGAAAGTCCAGAACAAGGGGTCACAGTTTAAGGATAAGGGGGAAATCCTTTAGGACCGAGATGAGAAAAACATTTTTCACACAGAGAGTGGTGAGTCTGTGGAATTCTCTGCCGTAGAAGGTAGTTGAGGCCAGTTCATTGGCTATATTTAAGAGGTAGTAAGATGTGGCCCTTGTGGCTAAAGGGATCAGGGGGTATGGAGAGAAGGCAGGTACAGGAAACTGAGTTGGATGATCAGCCATGATCATATTGAATGGCGGTGCAGGCTCGGAGGGCCGAATGGCCTACTCCTGCACCTATTTTCTATGATTCTATGATTCTACCGTCTCTGCACCATTCACATAGTGCCCGTTTTTATCATTTCTGCACCATTACGCAATTACAACAGGTAATTACAAAGGCAAAAATGCCAGAGTGCAGATTATATTGTTACAGTATCTAAATCTAAATGTTATTAGTTATTTAAGTAATGGCATCGGATGGAAGCTGCAAATTACCCAAATCTCGTTGCACTTATGTGCAATGACAATAAAATATATTAATATTATTATTATTATTATTATTACAGAGTTTTACAATTGCAGAGAGAAAATTGCAAGGTGTGCAATGAGGTAGGTTGGAAGATCGGGGCTACATCCTTAGCTTATGGGGGACCATTCAGTAGCCACAAAGAGAATCCTACCAGGATGAGTCACCTATTCCTTTTCTCCAGAGATGCTGCCTGACCATCAGTGTCATGCCTATCTTCGGTTTAAACCAACATCTGCAGATCCTCGCGGCACCAGGATGCACCACAGCTGAGATAGGAGACATTTCGGTCAGGGCTCTTCTTACTGGAGGGCTCGACCCCAAACGTTACCTATCCACGTTCTCCAGAGATGCTGTCTGTGACCCTTGAGTTACTCCAGCACTTTGTGTCCTACACAAGATTCCAGCATCTGCAGTTCCTCATGTCTGATAAGAGATGGGAAGAGGCTGTTCTCGAGTCTGGTGGCACGTGTGTTCAGAAGCGTTTGTATCTTCTGCCAGACAGGAGAGGGGAGAAGTGGGAATGCCCAGGGTGAAAGTGGTCCTTGATTATGAGGCAGCATGAAGTATAGATGGAGTGGATGGAAATGGGAGAGGGAGGCTGGTGTGTGTGTGACCGACCCACCAAGACATCCACAACTCTGCAATATCTTTAAACTTTAGAGATATGCAGTGCAGAAACAGGCCCTTCAGTCCATCAAGTCAGCGCCTACTAGCGATCACCAGTGCACTAAATACCACAATAGGGACAATTTACAATATTTTTTTACTGAAGCCAATTAACCCATAAACCTGCACGTAACCATATAACCATATAACAATTACAGCACGGAAACAGGCCCTCTCGCCCCTTCCAGTCCGTGGCCGCCCATTTATTTTCCCCTAGTCCCATCTACCTGCACTCAGACCATCCCCCTCATTACCTTCCCGTCCATATACCTATCCACTTTACTTTTAAATGTTAAAATCGATCCTGCCTCCACCACTTCTGCTGGAAGCTCATTCCACACAGCCACCACTCTCTGAGTAAAGACGTTCCCCCTCATGTTACCCCTAAACTTCTGTCCCTTAATTCTCATGTCATGGCCTCTTGTTTGAATCTTCCCTACCCTCAATGGGAAAAGCTTATCCATGTCAACTCTGTCTATACCTTTCATCATTTTAAAGACCTCAATCAAGTCCCCCCTTAACCTTCTGCGCTCCAAAGAATAACGACCTAACTTGTTCAACCTTTCTCTGTAACTTAGTTGCTGGAACCCAGGCAACATTCTAGTAAATCTCCTCTGTACTCTCTCTATTTTGTTGACATCCTTCCTATAATTAGGCGACCAAAATTGTACACCATAAATGGTACACGTCTTTGGAGTGTGGGAGGAAACCGGAGCACCCGGAGAAAACCCACGCAGGTCACGGGGAGAACGTGCAAACTCCACATAGACAGCACCTTAAACATTTTAAATGTATGTGGGTTTTTTTTTTATTAGTATTTTTATTAGAAGCAGTGTACAGTAATATAAACCGTGGCATATGACAAAATACATTTATTGTACATCTTCCATTTTTAATTTTACCAAAAAGAAATAGAGAAAGGAATAAAATGAAGGAATTAGTGAAGGGAAGAAGAGAAAAAAAAGGGGGTGCATGATGTGTTGATATCCCTGCTTCATTTCTCACCACACCCATCACCCTGCCCGTGAATCGGTTTAATTCCAGAGTTGTGTTGCACCATACTATACTTGTAATGAATCAATGAAAGGAGACCGTACCTTTAAAAATTGCTCTGATTTTCCTGCTAAGACGAGTCTCATATCTCCAAGACCCAGCGTCTCAGACATGCTTGTGATCCATGTTTTTGAGATTTGGGGCAGAAGCATTTTTCCAAAATTTAAGTGTACGTTTTTTTGCCATTATCAGGCCATAATTATCTAAACATCTTTGAAATATTGATAGCTCAGCGCAGACTCCTGTTGTTCCAAAAATAATCAATTCTGTGTGGGGGTCCAGTATTTGTTTTTAATAATTTTGAGAAGATTTGAAAGATTCCTTTCCAAAATTTGTGAAGTTTTATACAAGAGGCAAAGGAGTGTGTTATTAACATAGAAACATAAAAAATTAGGTGCAGGAGTAGGCCATTCAGCCCTTCGAGCCTGCACCACCATTCAATATGATCATGGCTGATCATCCAACTCAGCATCCCGTACCTGCCTTCTATCCATACCCTCTGATCCCCTTAGCCACAAGGGCCACATCTAACTCACTCTTAAATATTATTGTTGCTTTTTTTTTTTTTTTTTGTGTGTTTTTTAATTTAAAAATATTTTGGACAGGTGCATGGATAGGATAGGTTTGGAGGGAGGGTTACACAAAAAGCTGGAGAAACTGAGCGGGTGCAGCAGCATCTAAGGAGCGAAGGAGATAGGCGACGTTTCGGGTCGAGACCCTTCTTCAGGGATATGGGCCATGCGCGAGCAGGTGGGACTAGTGTAGATGGGACATGTTGGTCGGAGTGAGCAAGTTTAGTAGAGGGGCCTTTTTTCCATGCTTATTTCCCACAGACAGTTTCTCCCCCACTGCTCCATCTAAGACAGCAAGAGATTAGAGAGAGCGGTGGAAGCAGCCCAGACCATCACGCAAACTAGCCTCCCTTTCATGGATTCCACCCACACTTCATTTTTTTTGTTAAATTTTAATTTATTAGTACGGTAAATTACTTTAATACACGCCACGTATATATAATTAGATTTATTGTGCCCCTTCATTTTTTAAAGCTACTAGGAGAGGATAGAAATTGTGAAAATAGAGAAAGTGTAAGAGAATAGTGATAGTGTAGAAGTGTGACGAAAGGAAAGAAGAAAGACCCTTTGGACGAGGAATTAGAGAAAAGAAATTAAGAGATAGACCCTAGAAAAGAAAAAAAAGGAAGAAGAGACATGAAACAGACAGTTGCTCGATTATGAACATCACGCAAAAGGGACATCCAACTTGACACTTTTCATCCCCCTTTACCAAGTCCTGACACTTCATGTTGCCTAAATGACCCTATAATGAGATTGTGCCTGTCCTGTGCAGAAACAGGCCCTTCGGTCCATCAAGTCAGCGCCTACTAGCGATCACCCGTGCACTAAACACCACAATATGGGACAATTGACAATATTTTTTTTTTAACTGAAGCCAGTTAACCCACAAACCTGCACGTCTTTGGAGTGCGGGAGGAAACCGGAGAAAACCCACGCAGGTCACGGGGAGAACGTGCAAACTCCACATAGACAGCGCCTCAAACATTTTAGGGTTACACAAAAGGCTGGAGAAACTCAGCAGGGTGCAGCAGCATCTAAGGAGCGAAGGAGATAGGCGACGTTTCGGGTCGAGACCCTTCTATTCCACCTTAAACATTTTAAGTGTGTGTTTTTTTTTGTTAATTTTTCTTATTAGAAGTACAGTAATATAAACCGTGGCATATGACAAAAATACATTTATTGTACATCTTCCATTTTTAATTTTACAAACAAGAAATAGAGAAAGGAAGAAAATGAAAGAATTAGTGAAGGGAAGAAGAGAAAACAAAGGGGGTGCCTGTCCTGTTGAGTTACTCCAGCACTTTTTGCGTTTTTTTTTGTGTGCAAGCCAGCATCTGCAGTTCCTTCTTTAACAACACAGCAGCAAAGTGCTTTGTTAACTCCCACCCACAAGACATCTCCGCTGCTCAACCGCAGTCGGGTTTGATCCTCTCCAATCCACAACCGCTTCCCCACTCTTGTCACAAAGCGAACAGCACTGCAATCAGACGCCCACAAACTCTGAAGGACATCCACTGCCTGTGCTCTGAGCTGCCTCTGGATCATCCACGTCTCGCCCCTCTCTGCTGGACCCCCCCCCCCCCTCCGACCAGGTAACTATACTTTTTCTTCCTCGTTCTGCTTTGGCTCGGTGTGTGCGCTGTCCCACTGTATCGATTCCCCCGACACCAGGTGGAACAACATGCTGGGGTAACTCAAGCGGGACTGGCAGCAGCTCTGGAGAGGAGCTCTCTCTGAGTTACCCCAGCTTTGCCTGTCTACCTTCGGTTTAAAACCAGCATCTGCAGTTCCTTCCCACACAAAAGACGCGATTAACTGAGTCAGTGGAAAGAGAATAAATGATTGCAATTGCCGTACACAGCAAAGATCCTACAGCTTTGGTCCACAGTGTACAGGTACATGATAAAGGGGATAACAGTTAGTGCAATGTACAGACGATCAAGGATAGTCTGAGAGTCTCACAAACTGCAGGAGGGACTCAGCATGCCAGGCAGCACCTGTGAAGAGGACGTTTCAGGTCAGAACTGAAATAGTGACAATAGACATATTGTCTATAGACAATAGACAATAGTAGCAGGAGTAGGACATTCGGCCCTTCGAGCCAGCACCGCCATTCAATGTGATCATAGAAACATAGACAATAGGTGCAGGAGTAGGCCATTCGGCCCTTCGAGCCTGCACCGCCATTCAATATGATCATGGCTGATCATCCAACTCAGTATCCCGTACCTGCCTTCTCTCCAATCCCCCTGATCCCTCTAGCCACAAGGGTCACATCTAACTCCCTCTTAAATATAGCCAATGAACTGACCTCAACTACCTTCTGTGGCAGAGAATTCCAGAGAGTCACCACTCTCTGTGTGAAAAATGTTTTTCTCATCCCCTGGCTCTCGGTTCCCCCTACTCTGGGCGACAGGTTCCTCTGCTCTTGGTAACAGTCTTGTGAGTCTATGCGCAAAGTTTATACTCGGTGCCTAGCTACAGCTATGAGAACAATTGGATTCTTCCATTCTAATGATTCACTATTGTACACACACACACACACAGTGAACCTTGAGAATCTGAGTTGTAATTACAGGGTAAATTTGAGTATAGGAGCAGGGAGGTTCTACTTCAGTTGTATAGGGTCTTGGTGAGACCACACCTGGAGTATTGCGTACAGTTCTGGTCTCCAAATCTGAGGAAGGACATTATTGCCATAGAGGGAGTGCAGAGAAGGTTCACCAGACTGATTCCTGGGATGTCAGGACTGTCTTATGAACAAAGACTGCATAGACTCGGTTTATACTCTCTAGAATTTAGGAGATTGAGAGGGGATCTTATAGAAACTTACAAAATTCTTAACGGGGTTGGACAGGCTAGATGCAGGAAGATTGTTCTCGATGTTGGGGAAGTCCAGGACAAGGGGTCACAGCTTAAGGATAAGGGGGAAATCCTTTAAGATGAGAAATACTTTTTTCACACAGGGAGTGGTGGGTCTCTGGAACTCTCTGCCACAGAGGGTAGTGGGGGCCAGTTCATTGGCTATATTTAAGAGGGAGTTAGATGTGGCCCTTGTGGCTAAGGGGATCAGAGGGTATGGAGAGAAGGCAGGTACGGGATACCGAGTTGGATGATCAGCCATGATCATATTGAATGCCAGTGCAAGCTCGAAGGGCCGAATGGCCTACTCCTGCACCTAATTTCTATGTCTATGTTTCTAAATGCTTAGAGGGCATTCTACCTAGTGGAGGGTATCTAGAACAGGGAGGGACACATTTGGGATAAGGAGAACCCAAAGCCTGGATAGAGTGGATGTGGAGAGGATGTTTCCACTAGTGGGAGAGTCTAGGACCAGAGGACACAGCCTCACAATTAAAGGACATTCCTTTAGGAAAGAGAGGAGGGTGAATTTCTTTAGTCAGAGGGTGGTGAATCCGTGGAATGATTTGCCACAGAAGGCTGTGGAGGCCAAGTCTGTGGATATTTTTAAGGCAGAGATAGATAGGTTCTTGACTAGTCTGAGTGTCAGGGGTTATGGAGAGATAAATGAGACATGATTGAATGGCGGAATAGACTTGATGGGCCGAATGGCCCAATTCCTCTCCTATCACTTATGAACTTATAAGGTGGCAACAGAGACTAGGAAGATTATCTGCTCTCAAGTTGTAATGAGAGCTGTTGAGACAGATCATTATATATGTTAGATAACATTAGTCTGAAGAAGGGTTTCAGCCCAAAACGTTGCCTATTTCCTTCGCTCCATGGATGCTGCCTAACCCGCTGAGTTTCTCCAGCATCTTTGTCTACATTAGATATGATTAATGTGGATGTCAATGCAGATGATAATGAATTTCAATGTATGAATCTAACGTGTGGTGGAGGAGGCTCAAGAGGCTGAGTTTAATGTTTGTAAGAGATCGGAGCAGAATTAGGCCATTTGGCCCATCAAGTCTACTCCACCATTTAATCACGACTGATCTATCTCTACCTCCTAACCCCATTCTCCGGCATTCTCCCCATAACCCGACACCTATACTAATCAATAATCTATCTATCTCTGCCTTAAATATATCCACTGACTGAGCCTCCACAGCCTTCTGTGGCAATGAATTACTGAAATTGGTTCCCGTTTTTCCTTCTGGTTTTATTTCCCCAAACGGTCCTTGCAATAAAGTTAATCGGTACTGTACTAATATGAAGAGATGAGTCGACCCAAGCACTGAGCAGATACGGGAGTAACTTAAAGTCCATTACAAAAAAAAAGGCTTTAAATAGATTAATCTCGATTTTACAAGCATCGAAAGCGCAACATGCAAAAAAATACAAGGCTGAGAAAAGATATGGACAAACTTTAGACAACTCAGAATTTAAATAAGGAACTCAATAAGCCACACAGAGTTTAACATAATTGAACACAAGACAACCATATATCCATGTAACAATTACAGCACGGAAACAGGCCATCTCGGCCCTTCTAGTCCGTGCCGAACACTTACTCTCACCTAGTCCCATCTACCTGCACTCAGACCATAACCCTCCATTCCTTTCCCGTCCATATACCTATACAATTTATTTTTAAATGATAAAATCGATCCTGCCTCCACCACTTCCACTGGAAGCTCATTCCACACAGCCACCACTCTCTGAGTAAAGAAGTTCCCCCTCATGTTACCCCTAAACTTCTGTCCCTTAATTCTCAAATCATGTCCTCTTGTTTGAATCTTCCCTACGCCCAATGGGAAAAGCTTATCCACGTCAACTCTGTCTATCCCTTTCAACATTTTAAAGACCTCCATCAAATCCCCCCTTAACCTTCTGCGCTCCAAAGAATAAAGACCTAACTTGTTCAACCTTTCTCTGTAACTTAGTTGCTGGAACCCAGGCAACATTCTAGTAAATCTCCTCTGTACTCTCTCTATTTTGTTGACATCCTTCCTATAATTAGGCGACCAAAATTGTACACCATACTCCAGAATTGGTATCACCAATGCCTTGTACAATTTTAACATTACATCCCAACTTCTATGCTCAATGCTCTGATTTATAAAGGCCAGCACACCAAAAGCTTTCTTTACCACCCTATCTACATGAGATTCCACCTTCAACTATGCACAGTTATTCCTAGATCCCTCTGTTCTACTGCATTCCTCAATTCACTACCATTTACCATGTAACCGTCTATTGTGCCCCCTGTGCTCAGCTGAAAGATCAGCAGGCACCTCAACAGGTACCAAGTCTCTTAACTTTAAAGGGTACACAAAAGGCTGGAGAAACTCAGCGGGTGCAGCAGCATCTAAGGAGCGAAGGAGATAGGCGACGTTTCGGGTCGAGACCCTTCTTCAGACTGGTCAGGGATCAGGGAAATGAGAGATATAGACGGTGATGTGGAGAAATAAAGAACAATGAATGAAAGATATGCAAAAAAGTATCGATGATAAAGGAAACAGGCCATTGTAAGCTGTTTGTAGTGTGAAAATGAGAAGCTAGTGCGACTTGGGTGGGGGAGAGATAGAGAGAGAAGGAATGCCAGGGCCCGAGGGCTGAGGGAGTGGTGGGAAGGGGAGGAGACAGCCAGGGTTAACAGAATTGAGAAAATTCAATGTTTAAGCCCAGAGGATGCAGACTCCCCAAGCGGAATATGAGGTGCTGTTCCTCCAACTTGCGGTGTTGCTCACTCTGGCCGTGGAGGAGGCCCAGGACCGAGAGGTCGGATATGGAATGGGAGGGGGAGTTGAAGTGCTGAGCCACCGGGAGGACGGGTTGGTTATTGCGGACCGAGCGGAGGTGTTCGGCCTTAACTTTAGATTTTATTTAAGATTTTTACACTTGAGAGATACTGCGCGGAAACAGGCCATTCGGCCCACTGTGTCTGTGCCATCTAGCCTTCACCCCACACGCAATCACTATCCTACGCACACTAGAGACAATTTACAGTTTTTAGCAAATCCGATTAACGTACAAACCTGCACGTCTTTGTAGTGTGGGAGGGGACCTGAGCACCTGGAGAAAACCCGCGTGGGTCACGGGGAGGGACGTACAAACTCCGTACAGACTCACTCGGGGGGGGGGGGGGGGTAGCAGTGAGTGGGTAATAAAATACCGCAGATGTTGGAAAGCTGAAATTAAAAAACAGGGATCGATGGAAACTCTCAGCAGATCAGGCTGCATTTGCGGAGAGGGTCAACATTTCACAAATTTTTGTAAGTTCTAGGAGCAGAATTAGCCCATTCCTCACATCAAGTCTACTCTGCCATTCAATCATGGTTGACCTATCTTTCCCTCTCAACCCCATTCTCCTGCCTTCTCCCCATGACCCCTGACACCCTGAATTTCATCCTGAAATTTCAAATTCACAGTAGTTTTAGCATCACCACTGATCCTATCTGAACCATGCCTGAACCGTCCTACCACGACTAGAGAGCGGTCCTGAACTACTATCTATCTACATCATTGGAGACCCTCGGACTATCTCTGATTGAACTTTACTGGACTTCCATGTATCTGTAGAGTGTGGACAGCTCGATTGTAATGTAGTCTTTCTGCTGACTGCCTTAAAAATATCCATTGACTTAGCCTCCACAGCCTTCTGCGGCAATGAACCCCACAGATTCACCACCCTCTGACCAAAGAAATTCCTTCTCATCTCCTTCCTGAAGGAACGTCCTTTAATTCTGATGCTGTGGCCTCTGGTCCTCGACTCTCCCACCAGTGGAAGCGATCCTCTCCACCATCCACTTTTCTCTTTTTCCTCGGGATTCCAGCACCTGCAGTTCCTTGGGACGTTTCTCCCATTGATAAAAACCCAGCCTGGGACAGAGGGAAGAAACTAGTTTTCAAGAGGGATTAGGTTTAGCTCTTTGGGCT
Organism: Raja brachyura; assembly: GCA_963514005.1. The sequence continues at coordinate 4,108,949 of OY740817.1, forward strand.
AACGGAATCAAGGGATATGGGGAGAAAGCAGGAACGGGGTACTGATTCTGGATGATCAGCCATGATCATATTGAATGGCAGTTCTCTCTCGATGGGCCGAATGGCCTACACCTGCACCTATTTTCTATGTCTGTATGTTTCTAGTTGGTGCATTTCAGCTGACGAGGCATACCGTAGCTGATGCAGAATATTTAATGTTGTGAAATATTAAAATATAATTGTAAAAAGCCCCATTGGGAGCAACTGAAACCACAACACATGCCTTGATGAACCACAATGAACACCAGCAGATCCGGTAAATTTGTAGTTTTCTTCTAAATTAGATGAAGCGACTTTACAAGTGTTTAACACTTTGTCGGTTGGATGGTGTTCTGACTCAGTTATGATTTCTTACCTCAACTTCATGCTCCTGACATTGAAGGCACTGGGCCTGTAGTTTGGTTTAGTTTAGAGTGGAGGCAGCGTGGAGGCAGGCCCTTCGGCCCGTCGACTCCGCGCCCACCAGCGGCACGCACCAGTGGCAGTTTACAATTGTGCCAAAGCCACTCAGCCTATAAGGCCCGCACGCCTTTGGAGTGTGGGAGGAAACCGGAGCACCTGGAGGAAACCCACCCAGGTCACGGGGAGAACGTGCAAACTCCGTACAGACAGCACCCGGAGTCAGGATCGAACCCGGGTCTCTGGCGCTGTGAGGCAGCGGCTCAACCCGCTGCACTACCGTGCCGCTACTAATGATGTACTCAAGTCAAGAGAGTTTATTGTCAAAGAAGAAACTGCAGATGCTGGAAAATCGAAATTCTTCAGCGTTTCGGCCCGAAACGTTGCCTATCTCCTTCGCTCCATAGATGCTGCTGCACCCGCTGAGTTTCTCCAGCATTTTGTGTACCCCAGAGTTTATTGTCATGTGTCCCTCCCAGATAGGACAATGTGGCCCAGATAGGATAATCTCGCTGGAGATTAGGAGGGAGGTTTGGTGAGTTTAGAAGGACCTCATTGAAACTTATCAAACAGTGAAAGGCCTGGATAGAGTGGATACATACACACATACAAACAAATTAGGTGCAGGAGTAGGCCATTTGGCCCTTCGCGCCTGCACCGCCATTCAATATGATCATGGCTGATCATCCAACGTGGGATGTGGACAGGATGTTTCCACTAGAGGGAGAGTTTAGGACCAGAGGGCACAGCCCCACAATAAAAGGAGGTATCTTTAGAAAGGAGATGAGGAGGAATTTCTTTACTTAGATGGTGGTGAATCTGTGGAATTAGTTGCGACAGACGGCTGTGGAAGCTAAATTATTTGGGTATTCTTTAGACAATTGATTAATTGATTGTTAAAGGTGTTATTGTTTATGGGGAGGGGGGGGGGGGGCAGGAGAATGGGGCAACCGGGTGGTAGAACCTACACGGTGAATGGTGCAGCTCTGGGGAAGTGTTGTAGAGCAGAGGGATCTAGGGGTGCAGGGACATTGGTCCTTGAAGGTGGCATCACAGGTAGATGCGATGGTCGAAAAGGCGGTTGGCACATTGGCCTTCATCAGCCAGAGTATTGAGTATAGAAGATAGACGCAAAAAGCTGGAGTAACTCAGCGGGACTGGCGGCATCTCTGGAGAGAAGGAACGGGTGGCGTTTCCGGTCCAGACCCTTCCTCAGTCTGTCCCGAAACGTCGCCCGTCTCTTCTCTCCAGAGATGCTGCCGGTCCCGCTGAGTTCCTCCAGCATTTCGTGTCTATCGTCGATTTAAACTGGCACCTGCAGTTCTTTCCTACACATGTTGAGTATAGAAGTCGGGAGGTCATGTTGCAGTTATCTGAGACGTTGGCGAGGCCAAATTTATAGAGTATTGTGTTCATAGAAACATAGACAATAGGTGCAGGAGGAGGCCATTCGGCCCTTCGAGCCATTCATTGTGATGATGGCTGATCGTCCGCTATCAATAGCCCGTGCCTGCCTTCTCCCCATATAACCATATAACCATATAACACTTACAGCACGGAAACAGGCCTTCTCGGCCCTTCCAGTCCGTGCCGACCATTTATTTTCCCCTAGTCCCATCTACCTGCGCTCAGACCATTCCCCTCCATTCCCTCCCCATCCATATACCTATCCACTTTACTTTTAAATGTTAAAATCGATCTTGACTCCACCACTTCTGCAGGAAGATCATTCCACACAGCCACCACTCTCTGAGTAAAGAAGTTCCCCCTCATGTTACCCCTAAACTTCTGTCCCTTAATTCTCATGTCATGCCCTCATTTCCCTTGACTCCACTAGCCCCTAGAGCTCTATCCAACTCTCTCTTAAATCCATCCAGTGACTTGGCCTCCACTGCCCTCTGTGGCAGGGAATTCCACAAATTCACAACTCTCTGGGTGAAAAAGTTTTTTCTCACCTCAGTCTTAAATGACCTCCCCTTTATTCTAAGACTGTGGCCCCTGGTTCTGGACTCGCCCAACACTGGGAACATTTTTCCTGCATCTAGCTTGTCCAGTCCTTTTATAATTGTATATGTTTCTATAAGACCCCCCCCCCCCCCCCCTCATCCTTCTAAACTCCAGTGAATGCATACCCAGTCTTTTCAATCTTTCCTCATACGACAGTTCTGGGCACCATGTTGTAGGAAAGATGTTGTCAAGTTGGAAAGGGTGCAGAGAAGATTTGCAAGGATGTTGCCAGGACTCGAGGGTCTGAGCTATAGGGAGAGGTTGAGCAGGCTGGGGGGGATTCTATTCCCTGGAGTTGAGTTACTCCACCATTCTGTGTCTATCTTCAGTGTGAGCCAGCATCTGCTGTTCCTACACACTCTCTGTCACTTCTCCAAGGTAGAACTTTCTCACGCCATCCACATCAGTGATCACATATTTGCGATCGACCTTTCAGAGTGGAAATTGCTCTGTGATACTCGAACAAAACCAGCCACATCCTCCCTCAAATTGCGTAAATTCTGACGCAATCGCACGCCAGTTCCCTAAAACCTCTTCAGCATCACATACCCGGTAGAAGGGGGGGGGGAATCTGTGGTCCCCTGTTCCAGCGAGAGGTTTCGATGGAAACTTGGTTCAGATGTGTGAAGATTCCCCTTCCACTCTGACCGCGCTTGTCTCTGCTCCGTAAATCTTTCGCAACTGAAGAAGGGTGTCTGGCCTGTTCACGACCCCCCCCTCCCACACACACACACACACACACACACACACTGTCCAACCCCCTCCACAGACGCTGCCTGAACCCTCCGAGTTCCTCCAGCACTTTGTGCTTTTCTCAACATTCCAACATCTGCTGTTCGTCTCTCGCTGAGTTCCTCCAGCACTTTGTACTTTGCTCACGATCCCAGCACCTGTGGTTCCTATAGATCGACGAGTTCCTCCAGCACTTGGTACTTTGCACACGATCCTAGCACCTGCAGTTCCTATAGATCGACGAGTTCCTCCACCTCTTTGCACTTTGCTCACGATCCCAGCACCTGCAGTTCCTGTGTCTCGTTTAGATCCTCCAGCACTTTGTACTTTTCTCAAGAAAATCCCAGCACCTGCAGTTCCTGTGTCTCGCTTTGATCCTCCAGGACTTTGTACTTTTCTCAAGAAGATACCAGCACCTGCAGTTCCTGTGTCTCGTTTAGATCCTCCAGCACTTTGTACTTTTCTCGTGATCTTAGCATCTGCAGTTCCTGTCTCTCGCTGAGTTCCTCCAGCACTTTGTACTTTTCTCAAGATCCCGGCACCTGCAGTTCCCGTGTCTCGCTTAGATCCCCCAGGATTTTGTACTTTAAGAATAAGGAGTAAGCCATTTAGAACAGAGACGAGGAAACACTTTTTCTCACAGAGAGTGGTGAGTCTGTGGAACTCTCTGCCTCAGAGGGCGGTGGAGGCCGGTTTCAAGAGAGAGCTAGATAGGGCTCTTAAAAATATTGGAGTAAGGGGATATGGGGCGAAGGCAGGAACGGGGTACTGATTGGGGATGATCAGCCATGATCACATTGAATGGCGGTGCTGGCTCGAAGGGCCGAATGGCCCACTCCTGCACCTATTGTCTATTGTCTATTTTCTCAAGATCCCAGCACCTGCAGTTCCTGTGTCTCTCTCAGATCCTCCAGGACTTTGTACTTTTCTCTAAGATCCCAGCACCTGCAGTTCCTGTGTCTCGCTTAGATCCTCCAGGACTTTGTGCTTTTCTCTAAGATCCCAGCACCTGCTGTTCCTGTGTCTCACCTAGATCCTCTAGGACTTTGTACTTTTCTCAAGAAGACCCCAGCACCTGCAGTTCCTGTGTCTCTCTCAGATCCTCCAGGACTTTGTACTTTTCTTTAAGATCCCAGCATCTGCAGTTCCCGTCTCTCGCCGACTTCCTCCAGCACTTTGTACTTTACTCAAGATCCCAGCACCTGCGGTTCCTTTTGTCCCGCCGAGTTCCTCCAGCATTTTTTTGTGTCCATCTGCAGTTCCTTGACCTTCCAGCCATCCTGCGCTGGTTTTGACCAGTAACCCCATGGAAAATACGGATCAGCCAGGGCAAAAGACCGCACCATTAGCTCTGCCACCTTCTCGGCTTCCCCGGATAGTTTTGGTTGGTAAAATATATGTATATTCACTAATTTACAATGACCCTGGACTGGAGACAGGGCGAGCGAGCCGTTGTCGACAGCCGCTGTATATTATGTGTTGAAGTTATTCCCCGTCTATATCCAGCAAGGATTACTCCAGGACCCCCCACCCCACCCCCCTACCCACCACCTCCCCCCACCATCAAGCCTTCTTTCCCCCAATCGATGTGATCATTGATTTTGTCCACAGTGGTTAGTGCGACTGTCTCAGCAGCGCCTAGTCCGGGGTTCGATCCTGCCCTAGGGCTCCCTGTGCCGGCCTTATTGACATTATACCCAGCGATATACATGACAATATTGTTCAGAAACACCATTAGTAGTTGAATTGGTTGAAATGAATTCCTTTATTAATCATTCAAAAAAAAAGTTTTGTACAAAATGTCATTACCAAACAGTCAATAGACAATAGACAATAGGTGCAGGAGTAGGCCATTCGGCCCTTCAAGCCAGCACCGCCATTCAATGTGATCATGGCTGACCATCCCCAATCAGTACCCCGTTCCTGCCTTCACCCCATATCCCCTGACTCTGCTATTTTTAAGAGCCCTATCCAGCTCTCTCTTGAAAGCATCCAGAGAACCGGCCTCCACTGCCCTCTGAGGCAGAGAATTCCACAGACTCACCACTCTCTGTGAGAAAAAGAGTTTCCTCGTCTCCGTTCTAAATGGCTTACTCCTTATTCTTATTGGGTCTGAGGAAGGGTCTCGACCCGAAACGTCGCCTATCTCCTTCGCTCCTTAGATGCTGCTGCACCCGCTCAGTTTCTCCAGCTTTTTGTGAACCCCTTATTCTTAAACTGTGTGTGGCCCCTGGTTCTGGACTCCCCCAACATCGAGAACACGTTTCCTGCCTCTAGTGTGTCAAAGCCCTTAACAATCTTATACGTTTCAATGAGATCCCCTCTCATCCTTCTAAACTCCAGAGTGTAGAAACTCCAGTCATAACACTAAAATAAAAGCAACAAAGCACACACATTTAAACACAATTTAACACAAACATCCATCGCAGTGACTCCCCTCCAGGCACCTCCTCACTGTGATGGAAGGTAAAAAAAAGTTTCATCTCTTCCATGTAACATGCATGGTAGTGCAAGACATGGTGTGTAGTGATGAGATTGGAGGTAGGTATCTCTTAATGACTTTATTAGTCTCTGTAAGGTTACACCTCAATCTCCAACACCCTGTAAGTTATAAGATCACCCCTCAACCTTGTACACTTCGTTGAGAAAAGGTTCCTGCCTATCCAGTCTCTGTAGTTTAGTTCAGTTTAGTTTATTGTCACGTGTACCGAGGTACAGTGAAAAGCTTTTGTTGTCTGCTAACCAGTCGGCGGAAAGAGAACACGTGATTACAATCGAGCAGTTCACAGTGTACAGATACAGGATAAAGGGAATAACGTTTTAATGCAAGATAAAGTCCAGTCAAGTCTATATGGATTTCAGTAAGGCCCCATGGAAGGTTGGTTAAGAAGGTTCAATCTTTGGGTGTTAATGGCGGAGTAGCAAGATGGATTCAACAGTGGCTAAATGGGAGATGCCAGAGAGTAATGGTGGATGGCTCTTTGTCAGGTTGGAAGCCGGTGACCAGTGGGGTGCCTCAGGGATCTGTGTTGGGTCCACGGTTGTTTGTCATGTACATCAATGATCTAGATGATGGGGTGGAAAATTGGATAAGTAAGTATGCAGATGATACTAAGATAGGTGGTGCTGTGGATAATGAAGTAGATTTTCAAAGTCTACAGAGAGATTTGGGCCATTTGGAAGAGTGGGCTGATAGATGGCAGATGGAGTTTAATGCTGATAAGTGTGAGGTGCTACATCTTGGCAGGACAAATCAAAATAGGACGTACATGGTAAATGGTAGGGAATTGAGGAATGCAGTGGAACAGAGGGATCTAGGAATAACTGTGCATAGTTCCCTGAAGGTGGAATCGCATGTATATAGGGTGGTAAAGAAAGCTTTTGGTGTGCTGGCCTTTATAAATCGGAGCATTGAATATAGGAGTAGGGAAGTAATGTTAAAATTTTATATGGCATTGGTTAGACCAATTCTGGAGTATGGTGTACAATTTTGGTCACCTAATTATAGGAAGGATGTCAACAAAATAGAGAGAGTACAGAGGAGATTTACTAGAATGTTGCCTGGGTTCCAGCAACTAAGTTACAGAGAAAGGTTGAACAAGTTAGGTCTTTATTCTTTAGAGCGCAGAAGGTTAAGGGGGAACTTGATTGAGGTCTTTAAAATGATGAAAGGGATAGACAGAGTTGACGTGGATAAGCTTTTCCCATTGAGGGTAGGGAAGATTCAAACAAGAGGGCATGACATGAGAATTAAGGGACAGAAGTTTAGGGGTAACATGAGGGGGAACTTCTTTACTCAGAGAGTGGTGGCTGTGTGGAATGATCTTCCAGCAGAAGTGGTGGAGGCAGGATCGATTTTAACATTTAAAAGTAAAGTGGATAGGTATTTGGACGGGAAGGGAATGGAGGGGTATGGTCTGAGTGCAGGTAGATGGGACTAGGGGAAAATAAATGGTCGGCACTGACTGGAAGGGCCGAGAAGGCCTGTTTCCGTGCTGTAATTGTTATATGGTTATATGGTTATAAGTCCCATTAAAGATAGTCCGAGGGTCTCCAACAAGGTAGATGGGAGGTCAGGACTGCTCTCTAGATGAAGGTAGGATGGTTTAGTTGCCTGATAACAGCTGGGAAGAAACTGTCCCTGAATCTGGAGGTGTGTGCGTTTTCGCACGGACTTGGTGGGCCGAAGTGCCTGTTTCCTTGCTGTATCTCACAAAGCTAAACTATGCTGAGCTCTCTGATGTTGAGGTGTGGTCAACACATGAATATAAGGCAGCAGTGTTGTGCAGAGCAACACAGAGTTTGGAGTCAGCGGCCATGGGGAGGGGCGAGGATCAAGTCTGCTCTGTTGCAGGTAGACACAAAAAGCTGGAGTGACTCCGCAGGTGAGGCAGCATCTATGGAGAGAAGGAATGGGCAATGTTTCAGGTCGAGACCCTTCTTCAGTCTACTCTGCCTTTCAATTAAGGCTGATCTATCTTTCCCTCTCAATACCATTCTCCTGCCATTGCCACATAACCCCTGACACCCGTACTACACAAGAATCCTTCAATTTCCACCATCAAAATATCCATTGACTTGGTCTCCACATCTGTCTGTGGCAAAGAATTCCCCAGATTCACCACGCTCTGACTAAAGAAATTCCTTCTCATCTCCTTCCCAAAGAAACGTTCTTTAATTCTGAGTCTGGTCCTGGATTCTCCCACTAGTGAGAACATCCTCTCCACATCCACTCTATCCAGATCTTTCACTATTCGGTAAGCTTCAATGAGGTCCCCCCCTCACCCTTCTAAACTCCAGCGAGTACAGGCCCAGTGCCGTCAAATGCTCATCATATGTTAACCCACTCATTCCTGGGATCATTCTCGTAAACCTCCTCTGGACCCTCTCCAGAGCCAGCACGTCCTTCCTCAGATGTGGGGTACAGAATTGCTCACAATACTCCAAATGCGGCCTTGTAGTCTCAGCTTTACATCCCTGTTTTTTGTATTCTAGTCCTCCTTGGCATAGTGTTTGCCTTCTTTACTACCGATACGACTTACGGATTAACTTCTTGCGAATCCTGCACCAGCGCTCCCAAGTCCCTTTGCACCTCTTATCCTGAGTGTTGGCTGCCGAAAGAATCCATAAAGAATGGGTCGACTGGGCTTATATTCACTGGAATTTAGAAAGATGAGAGGGGATCTTATAGAAAGATGTAAAATTATTAAGGGATTGGACAGGCTAGATGCAGGAAAAATGTTCCCCATGTTGGGGGGTGTCCAGAACCAGGGGTCACAGTTTAAGAATAAGGGGTAGGCCATTTAGGACTGAGATGAGGAAAAACCTTTTCACCCAGAGAGTTGTGAATTTATGGAATTCTCTGTCACAGAGGGCAGTGGTGGCCAATTCACTGGATGGATTCAGGAGAGTAGGATTCAGCTCTTAGGACTAACGGAATCAAGGGATATGGGGAGAAAACAGGAAGGGGGTACTATTTCTGGATTACACAAAAGGCTGGAGAAACTCAGCGGGTGCAGCAGCATCTAAGGAGCGAAGGAGATAGGCGACGTTTCGGGTCGAGACCCTTCTTGTTTCTGGATGATCAGCCATGATCATGTTGCATGGTGGTGCTGGGTCGAAGTGGCCACCTCCTGCACCTATTTTCAATGTCTCTATCACTCTGCCTGCCTGCCTTCCAGGAAGCCAGCATCCAGCATGGTTCTGCAAGCAACAGGTGATCTCTCGAAGGCTGCAGCATATGCTGGTCCGCAGGTCCACTGTAAAAATAGAAGCGGCGGTCTGGTTTCTTCCATTGTGTAAGCGCAGTGGAGGAACGTAAAACTCAAAAAGGTCAGCTACCCACAAGAGAGCCGCCTGGTACATTCTCAGCAGTTTGCCAACATAACACCATACACTTACAAAAACATGCGTGCATTTGTGTTAGTACGTATAAACGTATGATAGACAAAAAATGCTGGAGTAACTCAGTGGGACAGGCAGCATCTCTGGAGAGAAGGAATGGGTGACGTTTCGGGTCGAGACCTTCCACCATCTTTCCTCGATCATCGTTGCCTTTTGCATAACTTTACTTCATTTGCTCTAGTTACCTTCTATATCTCTCGTTCCCCTTTCACCTGACTCTCAGTCTGAAGAAGGGTCTCGACCCAAAACATCACCCATTTCTCCAGAGATGCTGCCTGACCCGCTGAGTTGCACCAGCTTTTTGAGTCTATCTCCCATTTTCCAGTTTGCTTCCCCTCCCCCCCCCATAGGAACATAGAAACATAGAAAATAGGTGCAGCAGGAGGCCATTCGGCCCTTCGAGCCAGCACCGCCATTCATTGTGATCATGGCTGATCATCCCCTATCAATAACCCGTGCCTGCCTTCTCCCCATATCCCTTGACTCCACTAGCCCCAAGAGCTCTATCTAACTCTCTTAAATCCATCCAGTGACTTGGCCTCCACTGCCCTCTGTGGTAGGGAATTCCATAAATTCACAACACTCTAGATGAAAAAGTTTTTTCTCACCTCAGTCTTAAATGACCTCCCCTTTATTCTAAGACTGTGGCCCCTGGTTCTGGACTCGCCCAACATTGGGAACATTTTTCCTGCATCTAGCTTGTCCAGTCCTTTTATAATATTATATGTTTCCATAAGATCCCCCCTCATCTTTCTAAATTCCAGTTAATACAAGCCTAGTCTTTTCAATCTTTCCTCGTATGACAGACCCGCCATCACAGGGATCAATCTCGTGACCCTACGCTGCACTGCCTCAATCACAAGGATGTCCTTCCTCAAATTAGGAGACCAAAACTGTACGCAATATTCCAGATGTGGTCTCACCAGAGCCCTATACAACTGCAGAAGAACCTCTCAACTCCTCTCCACACACACACACACACACGCACGCGCGCACACACACACACACACACGCACGCACGCACGCACGCACACACACACACACACACACACACACACACACACACACACACACACACACACACACACACACACACACACACACACACACACACAATCAGTCTGAAAAACGTCACCCATTCATGTTCTCCAGAGATGCTGCCTGACCCGCTGAGTTACACCAACATGGTGTAATTCTCCAATTCCTTCCTACACACTGTCTGAATGAGTTGCTGTGGTGTTCAGTGAAAGACAGGAGTAATTAATTGGTTGGCATGGGCTCCATCCTGCTGAAAAGCCTCTGTAGAGGTACAAGATTCTATCTGTGGCTCCATTAGCTGCAGTCTAGTCAAACCTGATGCAGTTCGACCACTTCCTGCTCTTTCAGCCGTTCAGTGTTTGAGTTGTGAACCTTTCGTGTCAATGCATGCAACAGACGACACCTCGGTATGGAGGCTTCAGACAGCGCTTCTTATTTATATCTGCTTACCCCATATAGCTGTGGTCTGACATCTTCGACTCTTGGACTAAACATAGCATCAAACAGCAAACAGCGCCTTCTCACTTGCAACACTGACAGCTAACGTTACTCTTAGCTCCTGGCCCTGCACTAACGAGGGAGGTACGATGGGAGGCCTCTGTGAGAAATGTGAGGCGACTCTTTGTGTGTGGGCCCCAGGCCAGTCCCGCTTGTATCTATTACGATATTTTGATTTCCGACATCGCCTCTTTCAGCTGCAACACCATATTCTGCATCCCTATCAGCCATGATCACATTGCATAGCGATGCTGGCTCGAAGGGCCGAATGGCCTACTCCTGCACCCGTTGTCTATTGTCTATTGTCTACATCCTGTTTACATTCTCTCTTGCACTGCCGAGCACCACGTCGAGATTATTGTCACGAACGCAAGACTTGTTCCCCAACCATGGCCGTCCTTTCCCTTCCATCCACTCCATCTACCCCTTCACGCTGCCTCGGCTGGGCTTGCAACATAATCAAGGACCAGTCGCATCCCTCATCTCCCCTCTCCCATCGGGCAAAATGTACAGAAGTGTGAAAACGCACACCTCCAGATTCAGGGACAGATTTATTCCCAGCTGTTATCAGGCAACTGAACCGTCCTACCACAGAAGCCAGTTGAGGCCAATTCACTGGATGCATTCGAGAGAGAGTTGGATATTGCTCGTAGAGCTAATGGAATCAGGGGACATGGGGAGAAAGCAACAACGGAGTACTGATTCTGGATGATCAGCCATGATCATATTGAAGAAAGGGCCGAATGGCCTACTCCTGCACCTATTTGCTATGCTTCTATGTTTCTAACCAGAGAGCAGTGCTGAACTACTATCTACCTCATTGGTGGCCCTCGGACTATCCTTGATCGGACTTTGCTGGCTTTACCTTGCACTAAACACTCCTTAGTTTTTATAACATTCAAGAGAAGGTTGCTGTCCTGACACTGGAGTGCCAGATCAGCCACCTCCTCCTGGTAGGCCTTCTCATCGTTATCGGGTGCTGTCTGTGTGTGTGTGTGTGTGTGGAGTTTCTGTGTGCACATTAGACAATAGACAATAGACAATAGGTGCAGGAGTAGACCATTCGGCCCTTCGAGCCAGCACCGCCATTCAATGTGATCATGGCTGATCATCCCCAATCAGTACCCCGTTCCTGCCTTCTTCCCATATCCCCTGACTCCGCTATCTTTAAGAGCCCTATCTAGCTCTCTCTTGAAAGCATCCAGAGAACCTGCCTCCACCGCCCTCTGAGGCAGAGAATTCCACAGACTCACCATTCTCTGTGAGAAAAAGTGTTTCCTCGTCTCCGTTCTAAATGGCTTACCCCTTATTCTTAAACTGTGTGCGGCCCCTAGTTCTGGACCCCCCCCCAACATCGGGAACATGTTTCCTGCCTCTCGCGTGTCCAAGCCCTTAACAATCTTATATGTTTCAATGGGACACCCTCTAGTCCTGGCAACTTCCTCGTAAATCTTCTCCGCACCCTTCCCAGCTTGACAACATCTTTCCTGTACCATATTTTACCTTGACTACTTGGGGTTTATTCGTGCTTTAAACTTTAATGTTGTTTTTAAACTAAAATTAAACTTCCGAAGTTTGTTTGGAAGTTTAGCTTAGAGAAGCAGCTGGTACTTAGAGAAAGTGTTTCCTCGTCTCCGTTATAAATGGCTTACTCCTTATTCTTCAACTGTGTGTGGCCCCTGGTTCTGGACTCCCCCCCCCCCCCCAACATCGGGAACATGTTTCCTGCCTCTAGTGTGTCCAAGCGCTTAACAATCTTATATAGAAACATAGAAACATAGAAATTAGGTGCAGGAGTAGGCCATTCGGCCCTTCAAGCCTGTACCGCCATTCAATATGATCATGGCTGATCATCCAAAATCTGATCATCTCAGTATCCTGTACCTGCCTTCTCTCCATACCCCCTGATCCCTTTAGCCACAAGAGCCACATCTAACTCCCTCTTAAATATAGCCAATGAACTGGCCTCAGCTACCCTCTGTGGCAGAGAGTTCCAGAGACCCACCACTCTCTGTGTGAAAAAATTTCTCCTCATCTCGGTCCTAATTATATGTTTTAATGAGATCCCCTCTCATCCTTCTAAAGTCCAGAGTGTACAAGCCCAGCTGCTCCATTCTCTCAGCATATGACAGTCCCGCCATCCCGGGAATTAACCTTGTATGGGACCTGATAGGAATTCACAATGAGCTAGTAGGTCCTTGATGGGTGGAAAGGTCTCCCAACTTTGTGAGAAAACATGGGGGTTATGTTTTGTGAAGGCAGGCACAAAATGCATTCCCGTGATCGTGTGAGTTTCCTTCAGGTGCTCCGGTTCCCACTCCAGCATCGCAAGAGACGCGCGGGTTTGTCGGGTTAAGTGGCCCCTCTGCAAACTTGCCACAGGTGTGTTGGGAGCGGATAACAAACGCGAGGGCTTGCAGGTTAATTGGACTTTGCGAATTTGTAGGGAGTGGATGAGAAAGTGGCCAGGTAATCGATGGTCAGCCCATTTCCGCCCTGTATCTCTGAGCTAGAAACCAAACACCTACATCACCAAAAACCTGCCGATGTTTCTCAGAAAGTTGCCGATGAACTCTTATCAACATCTTCTGAGGAGACGTCTGCACGGAGACCACAATGTTTCCACACACTATTCGGGACAGTGTTAGTTGGGCTTACCCAGAATTGTTGGACCTACATTGAGGAGATGACGTGGAGCTTTCCTAGCAGAGGACGTACCTTATCTCCAGATACCCCTATCAGGCTCTTTGATCACCTTAAGTATGTCAGTAAAATCTCAGTTGTATCTTTTGTTGGATAGCTGCTATGCTAGCAGTGTGGATGAATGACTAACACACACAGACAGAAGACTTCAAAGTCCCAGTTGTAGAGACAAAGAAACTGCAGATGCTGCTTAATACACAAGAGGACACAAAGCGCTGGAGTAAGTTCATTAGCGATAGGAGCAGAATTAGGTCGTTCGGCCCATCAAGTCTACTCCGCCATCCAGTCGTAGAAACACAGAAACATGGAAAATAGGCGCATGAGTAGGCCATTCGGCCCTTTGAGCCTGCACCACCACTCAATATGATCATGGCTAATCATCCAATTCCGTATCCTGTGCCTGCCTTCTCTCCATACCCTCAGATCCCTTTAGCCACAAGGGCCACATCTAACTCCCTCTTAAATATAGCAAATGAAAAAAGAGGGCATGACATGAGAATTAAGGGACAGAAGTTTAGGGGTAACATGAGGGGGAACTTCTTTACCCAGAGAGTGGTGGTTGTGTGGAATGATCTTCCAGCAGAAGTGGTGGAGACAGGATCGATTTTAACATTTAAAAGTAAAGTGGATAGGTATATAGACGGGAAAGGAATGGAGGGGTATGGTCTGAGGTAGATGGGACTAGGGGAAAATAAATGGTCTGCACGGACTGGAAGGGCCGAGAAGGCCTGTTTCTGTGCGTATAGTTGGTTATATGGTTTTATGGAACTGGCTTCAACTACCTTCTGTGGCAGAGAATTCCACAGACTATCTGTGTGAATGGCTGATCTATCTCTCCCTCCTAACCCCATTCTCCTGCCTTCTCCCCATAACCCCTGACACCCGCATTAATCAATAATCTATCTATATCTGCTTTAGATATATCCATTGACTTGGCCTCCACTCAGCCTTCCGTGGCAATGAATTCCACAGATTCACCACCCTGTGACTAAAGAAATCCCTCCTTGTCGAGGCAGCGGGATGGAGTCAAGGGAAGGGAGGTTGGTTTGTGGAATGGTAGACAAAAGTGCTGGAGAAACTCAGCGGGTGCGGCAGCATCTATGGAGCGAAGGAAATAGGCAACGTTTCGGGCCGAAACCCTTGTGTGTGGGTCTGGGCTGCATCCACAGTTCGCCCGCAGGTCCTTGTCCACTCTCTGTACTTCTGTGAAACCGTTTTCTTACTTCTAAACTGAGCTGGTTCTCTCTAAGCTCAAGCAGGAAGTAGATAGCGCTATGTCACCCCCCCCTTCTCGCCCCCTGCCCACACACCACTCTACCCTGGTCCCCCCTGCTTCGAACGTACTCTTTCAGATCCAAATTTCGAGCTGTGCTGCTATTTTTTTTTTTTTTTGCCTTAATGACTGGTTTATTGTTTCCATTCTGAGAACGGCTGGCAGCAGATAAGGCCGGCACGGTGGCGCAGCGGTAGAGTTGCTGCTTAATATCAACGCCAGAGACCCGTGTGCTGTCCATATGGAGTTTGTGGGTTCTTGCAGTGACCGCGTGGGTTTTCTCCGAGATAATCATAATCGGAGAAAACCCACGAGATAACCATAAACAGGCCTTCTCGGCCCTTCTTTATACACTTTATATCTTTAAACTTTAGAGATATGCAGTGCAGAAACAGGCCCTTCGGTCCATCAAGTCAGCGCCTACTAGCGATCACCCGTGCGCTAAACACCACAATAGGGACAATTTACAATATTTGTACTTACTGAAGCCAATTAACCCATAAACCTGCATATAACCATATAACCATATAACAATTACAGCACGGAAACAGGCCCTCTCGGCCCTTCCAGTCCGTGCCGACCATTTATTTTCCCCTAGTCCCATCTACCTGCACTCAGACCATACCCCTCCATTCCCTCCCCGTCCATATACCTATCCACTTTACTTTTAAATGTTAAAATCGATCCTGCCTCCACCACTTCTGCTGGAAGATCATTCCACACAGCCACCACTCTCTGAGTAAAGAAGTTCCCCCTCATGTGACTCCTAAACTTCTGTCCCTTAATTCTCATGTCATGCCCTCTTGTTTGAATCTTCCCTACCCTCAATGGGAAAAGCTTATCCACGTCTATCCCTTCCATCATTTTAAAGACCTCAATCAAGTCCCCCCTTAACCTTCTGCGCGCCAAAGAATAAAGACCTAACTTGTTCAACCTTTCTCTGTAACTTAGTTGCTGGAACCCAGGCAACATTCTAGTAAATCTCCTCTGTGCTATCTCTATTTTGTTGACTTACCACTGTTGGATAACCACTTACTGTTATCCAATAATTTGAAGGATTTTCTTAGGTTTACGGGTTTCTTTGGTTCAAAAATGAGTAAACAATTCATTGCGAAGGCAAACGCGTTTTCCTTAACGATGCAACGATTGCTTGAAGTTGGCTTGGTTGACTCTGTCCTGGCACACAAATCATGTCTAAATGGTGAAAAGAAAAGCAGAAAAATAAAGAGTATTTAATTCTTCTTTCCAATTTAATGGTGGCACCAACAAACTCAACTCAACGCGACTCACTTGCACCTAAAGTTTTTTATCGAAGATAGACACAAAATGTTTCGGGTCGAGACCCTTCTTCACTCCCACACTCCAAAGACGTACAGGTTTGTAGGTTAATTGGCTCGGGGTATAAGTGTAAATTGTCCCTGGCGTGTGTAGTGTTAACATGCGGGGTGACCTCACTTCCATTGGTCAGTATAGGCTGGGTGGGCCGAAGGGCTTGCTTCCCAGCTGCTTCTCTAAGCTAAACTTCCAAACAAACTTCGGAAGTTTAATTTTAGTTTAAAAACAACATTAAAGTTTAAAGCACGGATAAACCCCAAGTAGTCAAGGTAAAATATGGTACAGGAAAGATGTTGTCAAGCTGGGAAGGGTGCGGAGAAGATTTACGAGGAAGCTGCCAGGACTAGAGGGTGTCTCATTGAAACATATAAGATTGTTAAGGGCTTGGACACGCTAGAGGCAGGAAACGTGTTCCTGATGTTGGGGGAGTCCAGAACCAGCGGTCACAGTTTAAGAATAAGGGGTAAGCCATTTAGAACGGAGACGAGGAAACACTTTTTCTCACAGAGAGTGGTGAGTCTGTGGAATTCTCTGCCTCAGAGGGCGGTGGAGGCCGGTTCTCTGGATGCTTTCAAAAGAGAGCTAAACAGGGCTCTTAAAAATAGCGGAGTCAGGGGATATGGGGAGAAGGCAGGAACGGGGTACTGATTGGGGATGGTCAGCATTGATCACATTGAATGGCGGTGCTGGCTCGAAGGGCCGAATGGCCTACTCCTGCACCTATTGTCTATTGTCTATTGTGTGAGCTATAGGGAGAGGTTGAGTAGGCTGGGACTCTAATCCTTGGAGCGCAGGAGAATGAGGGGTGATCTTACAGAGGTGCATAAACGGGTGTCAAGAGTTCTGGGGAGAAGGCAGGAAAATGGGATTTGGAGACATCAAGACATGCAGGTTTGTAGGCTAATTGGCTTGGTGTAAATGTAAAATGGTCCCCAGTGTGTGTAGGATAGTGTTAATGTGCTGGGATCGCGCGCTTTATCTCTAAACTAAATATTGCCACACTAAAGTACAATCCCCAATTAAGTATACAATGCATACAAACAGCCCACTAAGTCTATTTGGAAGAGTGTGTAGGCAGGAACTGCAGATGCTGGTTTAAACCGAAGATAGACACAAAAAGCTGGAGTAACTCAGCGGGTCAGACAGCATCTCTGGAGAGAAGGAATGGGCGACGTTTCGGGTCTGTCTGGCCCGCTGAGTTACTCCACAGCCCCGTGTCTATATAAGTAAGTAAGTAAGTTCATTGGCCAAATATTCACATACAAGGAATTTGCCTTGGTGCTCCGCCCACAGGTAACAACATGACATACAGTGACAGTTACGAATGACTCAGAAAACACTAAACATTAATAATAATAAAACATTAATGATAAAACACCATTGATCAAGCACGTGAACCAACAAAATACCAGATCAAAGGGAGGCTACAGATTGTTGGCTGTTGAGTAGAGCAACTACTCGTGGATATGCAAGAGTTGCAGGTTTTGAGGATGACGGGTGATTTCGAAGAGGTGTACAAGGTCACGAGAGGACAGATGCATAGTCTTTTACCCAGAGTAAGGGAATGAAAAACCAGACGTTTTAGGTGTAAGGTGAGAAGGGGAAGATTGAATAGAAATCCGAGGGGCAACCTTTTCACACAGATGATGGTTGGTGCATGGAACGAGCTACCGGAGGAGGTAGTTGAAGCAGGTCTATGACAACATATTAAACACATTCGGACAGGTACATGGAAAGGGAAGGTTTAGAGGAAAATTGGGCAAACTTGGGCAGGTGGGACAAGTGTAGATAGGGCATGTTCCAGATGTTGGGGAAGTCCAGAACAAGGGGTCACAGTTTAAGGATAAGGGGGAAGTCTTTTAGGACCGAGATGAGAAAAACATTTTTCACACAAAGAGTGGTGAATCTGTGGAATTCTCTGCCACAGAAGGTAGTTGAGGCCAGTTCATTGCCTATATTTAAGAGGGAGTTAGATGTGGCCCTTGTGGCTAAGGGGATCAGGGGGTATGGAGAGAAGGCAGGTACAGGATACTGAGTTGGATGATCAGCCATGATCATATTGAATGGCGGTGCAGGCTCGAAGGGCCAAATGGCCTACTCCTGCATCTATTTTCTATGTTTCTATGTTGCTATGTTGGTTGGCATGGTCAGGTTGGGCCGAAGGGCCTGTTTCTATGCTGTATGACTGGGTGACTCTAACTTCCTTCCAATAAGTTCTCAGCTGCCCTTGTATCCACTCGTGTCTCCACTTCACTGCATCACAGGCACATATACGCAGGCTGCAAACTATTTATGTGTGGATTGTACAGAAATTACACACCGTCCCAGATCTAGTTTCAAAATGTCTCGGTGGTACTTTCATTCACTCAAGATCGACAATAGTTAGGTGAGGTTTCGGTTTGAGATGGGGACCCAAAACGTTTGCCTATCCAAGTTCTCCAGGGATGCCCCCTGACCCCACCGAGTTACTCCAGCACTTTGTGTCTTTTCTTTTAGTAAACCGGCATGTGCCGTTCGTTCCTCGTGCCTGCTCCCTCTGTGGAGTCTGGCAGTTGCCGTACAGAGAAGGGGAAGAATAAACAATAGGCATGGTTCTGCATCTTCGGCAGCGGCTGTTATTAGTCAGGCCTGCTGAGCATTTCATTGTGCGGTTACACATACAATAAATTCGGCAACACCCAGAGAGAGAGAAAAAAAAAGATTCACGCGTTGTGGACAGGGGGAGGGAATTTGCATAGTGCAAAGTCCAAAGAGCGGAGGCTCGGTTGGGTTGGGCTGGTGAACGAGTTTAGCACCTAGCTAGCGGTTCTTGGCTTGCTGCGATGTGCCGTCCATTTGTCCATCTCTGCTGTGTATGGGCGGATGTGTGAATCTCTCTGCCTCTGCCATCACTTAAGCCACAGTCCTGTTTTTTTAGTTAGCAAGCTCGCCGCTGTCCTTTTAACCCTCTGTTCGGTTTACTTCTAAAGTAAGTAAGTAAGTTTATTGGCCAAGTATTCACATACAAGGAATTTGCCTTGGTGCTCCGCCCACAAGTAACAACATGACATACAGTGACAGTTACGAATGACTCAGAAAACACTAAACATTAATAATAATAATAATAAGACATGAATGATAAAACACCATTGATCAAGCATGTGAACCATCAAAGGGAGGCTACAGATTTTTGGCTGTTGAGTAGAGCAACTACTCATGGATAAAAACTGTTTTTATGTCTGGCTGTGGCAGCTTTGACAGTCCGGAGTCGCCTTCCAGAGGGAAGTGATTCAAAGAGTTTGTGGCCAGGGTGAGAGGGGTCAGAGATGATCTTGCCCGCTCGCTTCCTGGCCCTTGCAGTGTACAGTTCATCAATGGAGGGACGGTTGCAGCCAATAACCCTCTCAGCTGATCGGACGATTCGCTGCAGCCTCCGGGTGTCGTGCTTGGTGGCCGAGCCAAAGCATAAAGGAATGTGAAGTAAACATTCTCCCCGCTGTGACTGTGTGGGTTTCTTCCGGGTGCTCTGGTTTCCTCCCACATGACAAAGGCATGCGGGTTTGTAGATTAATTGGCTTCTGTAAATTTGTAGAATGCAAAATTGGGATACCATAGAACTAGTGTGAAAGGGTGATCGTTGGTCGGCATGGACTCTGTGGGCCGAAGGGCCTGTTTCCACGTTGCATCTCCCAACCAAACTAAGTTTAAACTAAACTTAGCTAAACTTGCAGAATGTGCCCACAGTGGGGTCATATCCTTCTAATTCGAGCTTTTTTAAGTCTATCCATCCTTCATGTTTACCTCCCAACGTTTGTCCTGCCCCTCCTGTCTTCCAGCTTTCTCCCCCCACCCCCACCCCACCCCATGAAATCCACAGATTCACCACCCTCTGACTAAAGAAATTCCTTCTCGTCTCCTTCCTAAAGGAACGTCCTTTAATTCTGAGGTTACGCCGTCTGGTCCTGGACCTTCTCGACATCCACTCTATCCAGGCCTTTAAATTGTCCCTGGACTCCAGATGCATAGAAACATAGACAATTTGGTGCAGTAGTAGGCCATTCGGCCCTTCGAGCCAGCACCGCCATTCAATATGATCATGGTTGATCATCTAAAATCAGCACCCTGTTCCTGCTTTTCCACCATATCCCTTGATTCCTTTAGCTCTATCTAACGCTCTACAAAGAATGAGTGAAGTTCTCAGTGCAGTTCCCGATGTTGGGGGAGTCCAGAACCAGGGGCCACAGTTTAAAAATAAGGGGTAAGCCATTTAGAACAGAGATGAGGAAACACTTTTTCACACAGAGAGTTGTGGATCTGTGGAATTCTCTGCCTCGGAGGGCGGTGGAGGCCGGTTCTCTGGATGCTTTCAAGAGAAAGCTAGATAGGGCTCTTAAAAATAGCGGAGTTAGGGGATATGGGGAGAAGGCAGGAACGGGGTACTGATTGGGGATGATCAGCCATGATTGCATTGAATGGCGCTGCTGGCTCGAAGGGCCGAATGGCCTACTCCTGCACCTATGGTCTGTTGCACAGATGCACCGGGAACACGATGTGAGCCTTTAATGAGGTGAAAGATATTGTTTGTGGTCTGTGGTAAGCTGCTGGGAAGAAAACAGGAAATAATATCTGTTGATTGGAAGTGGCACCAACAAGTAGCTGGTGCATCAGTGAGCTCAGCTATGCTCTGCTTCCCCTTCTCCCTCTCCCTCGAATTATCTCCTGCCAGAAACACTCTAATAGTGCAGAGACACAGCCATTAACCCCACGTCCAGGACTGCAGTGGAAGACCTGTGAATTCTCATCTAATTCACCTCCACACTCTGGGGCGCAGCGGTAAGGGCCTGTCCTACCAGCATCCGACTCCATGCGATGAGCGCGATCAAACTAGAAGCGGGGGCTGCGCGGAGGTCGGGTGATCCCTGTACAGGGCCGTTCCAAACAACACGCGCCTGCATGCGGCAAGCCGACCAAACCGGCAGCGAGGGCCGCGCGGAGGTCGGGTGAGTAGCGCAACGCGGCGCAAAGTGAGGCGAACTTGGAGCGAAGTCTTAAAGGTAAGTTCGCCAGGACAGAGAGGGGCACACAGAGAGGGGCACAGAGGCACACACACAGAGGGCCACGGAGCCACACACAGAGAGGGTCACGGAGGCACCTACAGAGAGGGTCACGGAGGCAGGACATCAAGGCGCCGACAAGCCGTTGCCGCGCGGAATTTTTGAACATGGTCAGTTTTTCGGAGCCCCGCGCAATGTCGGGACGAACTCCGCACAATTCCGCACGGCTCCGGCGATCGAAGTGGAACCGGCCCCGCGACGCCGGACGGCTCAAGCGACCACGTTAGGTCGCGCTCATCGCATAGAGTTGCACGCTGGTGTGACAGGCCCTGTAGAGTCGCTGCCTCCCACCACCACAGGCCCGGGTTCGATCCTGGCGACGGGTGCTGTCTGGACAGAATTTTGTGCGTGTGGGCTGTCTCCGGTCTCCTCCCACATTCCCGAACACATACAGGGTTTGCAGGTTTAATTGGCTTGGTAAAGTTGTGCCTTGTCCCACCTGTGTGTAGGGTAGTGTTAGTGTGCGGGGATCACTGTTAGGCACGGACCTGGTGGGCCGAAGGGTGTGTTTCCGCGCTGTATCTCTAAACCAAACTCAACTAAATGTTTGGTTTCGCCCACATCCTACTCACCGATCCCTTACACCAGCATCTAGTTATCAACAACTCAGAGGCTCTTTATTTTCAAATGTTCCCCTGCCCCTCCACAATCCCTACCCCAGTAAACGTGGTTGGCACGGTGACGCAGCCGTAGAGTTGCTGCCTCACAGCGCCAGAGGCCCGGGTTCGATCCTGACCAGGGGTGCCGTCTGTACGGAGTTTGTACGTTCTCCCTGGGACCTGTGGGGGTTTTCTCCGGGTGCTCCGGTTTCCTCCCACACACTCCAAGGACGTACAGGTTTCTCAGGATAATTGGCTTGGTCAAATTGTACATTGTCCCTCGAGCATGCAGGATAGTGTTAGTGTGCGGGGATCGCTGGTCGGCATGGACTCGGCAGGCCGAAGGGCCTGTTTCCGCACTGCGTCTCTAAACCCAAGAGCGGAACTCGCTATAAAAACATGGAGGGGACGGGGGATACAACTATTTGGCGGCCGCGCGCGCGCGCGCATGCGTGGACTCACCCACATCATGTCCCGCCCCCATTGCCTGCTGACCGACGTCTCTCTCGTCCAATCAGCGCCCTCGATCAGCAGTCCCGCCACTGTCTCGCGGAAAGTGGAGATTTTAAAATCCGGATGACAAAAACTTGGGGGGGGCATGTCCCCTTTGCCCCCCCCTCCCCCCCCCGTGTTTTCCGCCCCTGTCTAAACCAAGAACAGGCGATGTGGTGCGAAGAGGGGGGGGAATGCTAGAGAGGGTGCCTTTTCCTATTCGGTCCAGCGACTTATTTGCAGGCTCAGATTCACTGTAAGCTGGATTTGTTACTAATACCTAGGAGAGAGAAGCGAGCGTCACCAAACTTCTGAATTCACTGGGATGGAACCCTCTCCGAGACAGACGTGAAGCTCACCGTTTGACAGTGTTTTTTACAAAATGTTAAACGGCCAGCTCGACAAAGATTACCAAACCTACACCAAGCCCAAACCAATTAGAAGCAGACGAGGGCATTCGATCCAATTTGAGATTCCAGCCACCAAGACAGATGCGTTATAGCAATTCATTCTTCCCACGCACAATTAAAGCATGGAATAGTCTTCACCCGACCATGGTTACCCAACCAGATGCAACTACATTTAAGGTAGCTCTTTCTTCACAAAAATCTTTTCTGGCTTTAGTCCTCCCTCCACCATCTCCAGTTTAAATTCCATTTGGAATATTTTAGAGGACCAAGAAACCAAGAACCAAGAACCAAGAAAACTAAACTAAACTTCCGCATCAAACCATGTCACGTGTACCGAACGAGGTAGAGTAGAAAGCTTTGCTACACAATCAAATCCGTTGAAACTATACATAAATATAAGCAAGCCAAACTCAAGTACATTTAGCAGAACGAAGAGAAAGATTCAGGGTGCAGAATGCAACTTCTCACCATTGTGGTGAAATAGTTCAAAACCAAGTGGGTTCCAGGCAAACAATAGAGTGGCACAGTGGCGCAGCGCCAGAGACCCCAGTTCAATCCTGACTGTGGGTGCTGTCCGTGTGGAGTTTGCACGTTCTCCCCGGACACTCCCTGTTTGAACTGTTGCCGTCAGGCAGACGGTACAGATCTACAAGGACAAGGACAAACAGACTCAAAAACAGTTTTTACCCCACTGCTATAAAGGCACTAAATGTAGCCGCCAAGGAACGCGGGGACTAAGGGACTGTGGTTGGTACACTGTGAAATCGACAGAAGGATGTAGGGTTGGGTGTTTATGCGTGGCTGTTTTTATATTTCATATTTATTTTAGTTGTTTATCTTTTTTAATATTTTACCTTGCATGTATCGTTAGCTTTTATGGTTTGAATGTTGCACTGACTGGTTGACATTTTTAAATTTCGTTGTACATGGTTCATGTTACAATGACAATAAAGAAACTATTCTATTCTATTCTATTCTGCGTGGGTTTGCTCCGGGTGCTCCGGTTCCCTCCCAAACCCCAAAGACGCACAGATTTTCAGGTTAAGCGGATTGATATAATTGTAAATGATCCCAAGTGTGTGTAGGATAGTGTTTGCGTGTGGGGGTCGCTGGATGCTTCGGTGTGGACCCGGTGCGCCGAAGGGCCCGTTTCCGCGCTGTATCTCTACTCTAAGAACAGGCGATGCGGTGAGAAGGGGAGGGGGAATGCTGACGAGGGGGCTGCTTCTCCAAGGAGTCCAGAGACTTCTTTGCAGGCTCAGATTTTGTGGATGAGACGTGGCCTTTGGTGGATTCAGTTCCCTTGGTCGGTAAAGACCCGGGAAGGAAGCAATAATCTCCGATCTGCTGGAAGAGAATGGGATTAGCTCCTGACTGGAACAAGATGAGCTCCGAGGCCTCATTATTCGCCGTGTCCATACATGGAGGCTCGGCCTCTTTGGCCACGGGCTTCTGCAGGTCCAGACTTGGTGGGCCGAACAGCCTGTTTCCTCACTGTATCTCGAAACTACAGTGACAAAGTGTATGAGTGGTCCTTCATATATATTGTGTAGGAAGGAACTGCAGATGCTTTGGTTTAAATCGAGGATAGACACAAAAAGCTGGAGTAACTCAGCGGGACAGGCAGCATCTCTGGAGAGAAGGAATGGGTGACGTTTCGGGTCGAGACTCTTCTTCGGTCTCTTAAACATAGCGGAGTCAGATTGTTAAGGGCTTGGACACGCTAGAGGCAGGAAACATGTTCCCAATGTTGGGGGAGTCCAGAACCAGGGGCCGCACACAGTTTAAGAATAAGGAGTAAGCCGTTTAGAACGGAGATGAGGAAACACTTTTTCTCACAGAGAGTGGTGTGTTTGTTTGATTTCTCTGCCTCAGTGGGCGGTGGAGGCCGGTTCTCTGGATGCTTTCAAGAGAGAGCTAGATAGGGCTCTTAAAAATAGCAGAGTCAGGGGATGCAGGGAGAAGGCAGGAACGGGGTACTGATTGGGGATGATCAGCCATGATCACATTGAATGGTGGTGCTGGCTCGAAGGGCCGAGTGGCCTACTCTTGCACCTATTGTCTATTGTCCCGCTGAGTTACTCCAGCTTTTTGTGTCTTTAAATATATCGGCTGCTTTCCTGAGGCAGCGTGAAGTATTGATGGAATTGATGGGGTAGGGAGGCGGCTGGTGTGCTCCATGGACCAGACTGCATCCACAATTCTTCGAATTCCCTGTGGTTGTGGCAGAGGAGTTGTCAAACCAAGGATACGTCTATGGAATTTGGGAAGTGTCTTTGGGGATATGCCAAATTACCCGGGGTAGGAAGGAACTGCAGATGCTGGTTTAAACCGAAGATAGACACAAAATGCTGGAGTAACTCAGCGGGACAGGCAACATCTCTGGAGAGAAGGAATGGGTGACGTTTGCGGGTCGTGACCCTTCTTCAGAATCTCGCCTCGCCGGAAGACACCATGTTGTCACACGTCACCACCCGGAAGCCCGGCAGTTTTAGTAACTGCGCCACCTAACTTCGGTTACGCCTACTAGAGTTTCGCTCGAGCAGTTCTTGACGGAAATGCTACCCTGTAGGCGAGCGTCATTAGGAGAGAAAGTTCATGTGTTGCACCTACTTGGTTTCTTGGTACTGTAAGCATGAGAAAATTGGAGAAAATGGCCCTGCCCTATTAATATGGCACCAAGCTTGTACCCAGACCATTGGCAATGACAGGCAGGGAACACGAAAGGGAGGTCATGAATCCATAGGTGGTAGGAGCAGAATCAGGCCATTCGGCCCATCGAGTCTACTCTGTCATTGAATCATGGCTGATCTATCTCTCCTTCCTAAATGGGTGTAAATGGGGCACAGGGAAGAGAAGGGAATTAATGGAGGCACATTGGTGAGGGGGAGGAGGGGGTAGGTGTTACGAATCAGTGCGTGTCACAGTGGTGCAGCTGGTAGAGCTGTTGCCTCCTAGCGCCAAAGACCCGGGTATGATCCTGACCTCAGGTGCTGTCTGTGTGGAGCTTGCACGCTCTCCCTGTGACCGCGTGGGTTTTTGGAGGTCTGTTGGTTTCCAAGTTGTATCACTAAACTAAACTAAACTCAACTAAACTAGACCCAATAGACAATAGGTGCAGGAGTAGGCCATTCGGCCCTTCGAGCCAGCACCGCCATTCAATGTGATCATGGCTGATCATCCCCAATCAGTACCCCGTTCCTGCCTTCTCTCCATAACCCACGACTCTGCTAACTTTAAGAGCCTTATCTAGCTCTCTTGAAAGTATCCAGAGAACCGGCCTCCACCGCCCTCTGAGGCAGAGAATTCTACAGATTCACAGCTATCTGTGAGAAAAAATGTTTCCTATTAACCCATGTTTGATCCTGACCTCGGGTTTCTGTCTGTGTGGAGTTTGCACGTTCTCCCTGCACGTTCGCCTAGGCCGAATGCCCACATGCCAAAGACGTGCAGGTTTGTAGGTGATTTGGCTTCTGTTAATTGCCACCTCCCCATTGTATACGGAGTGGATGCAAAAGTGGGTTAATGTAGAACTTGTGTGAGCGGGCGATCGATGGTCAGATGTGGTCTGGGGAGCGTGGAGGTGGGAGGAGAGAGGCGTAGAGGTAGAGAGAGAAGTAGAGATCAAAGTTGAGTTTGGATGCAGAGCAGAACCTTGAGTGGGTCAATGGTTCAATGGCCATTATTTGTCAGGTACCGAGGTACAGTGAAATACATATTTGTATACAGATCAGTACAAGCATCACTATACATATGCACTTTTAGATACATCTTAGATAAACATCTCAGATACATATGAGTATAATAGTGTACAATATAATAATCATAGAAACATAGAAAATAGGTGCAGGAGTAGGCCATTCGGCCCTTCGAGCCTGCACCGCCATTCAATATGATCATGGCTGATCATCCAACTCAGTATCCTGTACCTGCCTTCTCTCCATACCCCCTGATCCCTTTTTAGCCACAAGGGCCACATCTAACTCCCTCTTAAATATCGCCAATGAACTGGCCTCAACTACCTTCTGTGGCAGAGAATTCCGCACTCACCACTCTCTGTGTGAAAAATGTTTTTCTCATCTCAGTCCTAAAAGACTTCCCCCTTATCCTTAAACTGTGACCCCTTGTTCTGGAGTTGCCCAACATCGGGAACAATCTTCCTGCATCTAGCCTGTCCAACCCCTTAAGAATTTTGTCAGTCTCTATAAGATCCCCCCTCAATCTTCTAAATTCTAGCGAGTACAAGCCGAGTCTATCCAGTCTGTAATAGTGTATACAAGTGCACATAAGCAGTACACCATCACAGTTTACATAGTCGCCTGTTTGGCATCTTTATCAGGTAGACCGTTGACTTTAGATGGGGTTGTAATACAGCAGCAAAGAACTGCAGATGCTGGTTAATACACAAAAAGATACAAAGTGCTGGAGTAACGCAGCGGGTCAGGCAGCATCTCTGGAGAACATGGATAGGTGACGTTTTGGGTCTTCTCATACGGTCGTAAGGTCATAAGGAATAGGAGCAGGATTAGGCCATTCGGCCCATCAAGTCTACTCCACCATTCAATCATGGCTGATCTCTCTCTCCCTCCTAACCCCATTCTCCTGCCTTCTCCCCATAACCCCTGACATCCGTACTAATCAAGAATCTATCTATCACTGCCCGAAATATATCCACTGATTTCAAGAAATCAGAGTCTGAAGAAGGGTCTCGACCCGAAACATTGCCTATCTCCTTCGCTCCTTAGATGCTGGAGTTTCTCCAGCCTTTTGTGTACCCTCAAGAATTCAGCTAGTCAGCTTCTCCAGGGCTGATGGGCCCTGACCTGAAACGTCACCTGCCCATGCTCCCCAGAGATGCTGCCTGACCCGCTGAGTTACTCCAGCACTCTGTGCCCTTCAAAGGTCATAAGATGTTCAGAAACATTGTTTGACTGGCCCCTCATTGAGATCAATTTAAGACCATCTGTAGATTCAGCTAAACTGTGTCAACATCTCACTGCAGCACTTTCTTATTGCACAGGAACTAAGATTCAGTTTCCTGTGCTAAATGTTCGATGCTTTGATAAATCGCCAGTGACCAGTCTATTTCGACAAACAGTTCCTGTTTGCCAGTTCACCCTTTGATCTACAAACCATTGATTGCACCATGAATGCAAAGTGTGAACTCAGGGCTGGGGGGGGGGGGGGGGGGGGGGGTTCAGTCATTCTAGGCAGAAGCCAAGAGTTTTCAGTTCATGGCCTTGGATCAGTAGCCTGACCATGAAACTGGAGTGTTTTCAAGAGAGAGTTGGATATAGCTCTTGGGGCCAATGGAATCAAGGGATATGGGGGGAAAAAGGCAGGAACGGGGGTACTGAAGGTACGAGTCGACTTGATGGGGTGAACCATGCGTGTCACCAGAACGAGGAATCCAGGCGTCACATCTTACAACATACTTGAAGAATCCAAACAAACCAAGTATCTTGGCATCAAATTGCAGAATGATCTACGTTGGAATGGTCGGACTCATCATGTAACAGTGAAAGCAACAGGTGTCCTAAACTTCCTGAGGCGCAACTTCCATCATTGTTCAGCTTCTGTCAAGGAGAAGCTGTATTTCACCCTCGTTAGACCTCATCTGGACTACGCAGTTGCAGCTTGGGACCCATACACAGATAAAAACATTTCATCCATCGAACGTGTCCAAAGACAGGCCGCTCGATTTGTTACTAACACCTACGAGAGAGAAGCGAGTGTCACCAAACTTCTGGATTCTCTGGGCGGGGTGGAACCCTCTCCAAGACAGACGTGAAGCTCACCGTTTGACCTGTTTTTACAAAATGTTAAATGGTCAGCTAGACATAGATCACAAGACCTACACCAACCCCAAACCAATTAGGAGCAGACGAGGGCATTCGATCCAATTTGTGGTCCCAGCCTCAAAGACAGATGTGTACAGCAATTCGTTCTTTCCACGCACTATTAAAGCATGGAATAATCTCCACCAAGCCACGGTTGCCCAGCCAGATGCAACTAAATTTAAAGTGGCACTTTCTTCTCAATAACCCTCTCTGGCTAAACCCCTCCCTTCACCACCTCCAGTTGGAATATTTTGGAGGACCAAGTAACCAAGAACCAAGAACCAAGAACCAAGATGGGCCGAATAGCCTAATTTCTCCTAGAACTTATGAACATCCTACTCCTCCCGTCGCTGGACGCATGGTCGCTGTTGCCAAACTCTGTGATTTCAGTTTGTGACATCTTGCTCTGCACGTCAATGCTGCCTTATATCTGTCTGAAATCTAAAGAAGGGTCTCGACCCGAAACGTCACCCATTCCTTCTCTCCAGAGATGCTGCCTGTCCCGCTGAGTTACTCCGGCATTTTGTGTCTATCTTTGCCATGTATTAATGTGTTGACTACACCTCAACATCAGAGGGCTTGGTTTAGTTTTTGAGGTACAGCATGGAAACAGGCACTTCGGCCCACCGAGTCCGTGTGAAAACGCACCCCTCCAGATTCAGGGACAGTTTCCCAGCTGGTATCAGGCAACTTTAAGAGAGGGTTGCAATGAGTTAGAAACAAAGAAACATAGAAAATAGGTGCAGGAGGAGGCTATTCGGCCCTTCGAGCCAGCACCGCCATTCATTGTGATCATGGCTGATCGTCCCCTATCGATAACCCGTGCCTGGCTTCTCCCCATATCCCTTGACTCCACTAGCCCCTAGAGCTCTATCTAACTGTCTCTTAAATCCATCCAGTGATTTGGCCTCCGCTGCCCTCTGTGGCAGGGAATTCCACAAATTCACAACTCTCTGGGTGAAAAAGTTTTTTCTCACCTCAGTCTTAAATGACCTCCCCTTTATTCTAGAAACATAGAAAATAGGTGCAGGAGTAGGCCATTCAGCCCTTCGAGCCTGCACTGCCATTCAATATGATCATGGCTGATCATCCAACTCAGTATCCTGTACCTGCCTTCTCTCCATACCCCCTGATCCCTTTAGCCACAAGGGCCACATCTAACTCCCTCTTAAATATAGCCAATGAACTGGCCTCAACTACCTTCTGTGGCAGAGAATTCCAGAGACTCACCGCTCTCTGTGTAAAAAATGTTTTTCTCATCTCCGTCCTAAAAGATTTCCCCCTTATCCTTAAGCTGTGACCCCTTGTTCTGGACCTCCCCAACATTGGGAACAATCTTCCTGCATCTAGCCTGTCCAACCCCTTAAGAATATTGTAAGTTTCTATAAGATCCCCCCTCAATCTTCTAAATTCTAGCGAGTAAATTCTCGCCTCTCTCCTACAATCAGTCTGAAGAAGGGTCTCGACCTGAAACGTGTCAGGGCAGCACAATGGTAGGACACGGTAGCGTAAATCTACCGCTGCGCCACCGTGCTGCCCAAATGCCTTTGACAATAAAGAAGCGTTGATCTTTGACCTTTGTACATTTGACTCTTCACCTCTTCCAGACAGATCGGAGGATGGGAGGACTCATCCTGATTATCTTCACTGCCTCCATCTGGCCCACCATCCCTGGATATAAATGCGGTAAGTACCAGCAGGTATTTCATTTCCAAAATTTGCTCGGTTCCTTCCCACGAAGGCCCATAAAGGGCTTGGTGATCCCCGAGTGAAAACTGATGGGTCTTGTCGTTGTGTCTTTGGAACAGAGAACAAAGATCTGAGGTGCGCAGTGGATTATGTCAAGGAGATGACATGTTGCTGGTCGCAAAATGTTTCCCTGAGCAACCCGTGCCAAGTGCAGGTGGATGATTTGAAACCTAGAAGGTGAGTTTGGTTTGAGTTTGTTGTGAGTTTGGTTTGAGTTTGTTGTGAGTTTGGTTTGTACGACTAATGCACCTCGCTAGGGACAACATCCACCACCATCGATACCATCAGCAGATGCCCTTAACCCCCCCTCGTCCGTCCGTAGTCAGTGTTTAGTTAGTCTTTTAAGTTCCTGGGAACCATCATCTCCAAGGACCTTAAGTGGGGGGCCACCATCGACTCCACAGTCAAAAAAGCCCAACAGAGGATGTACTTCCTGCGGCAGCTGAGGAAGCACAATCTGCCACAGGCAATGATGGTCCAATTCTACACGGCCATCGTAGAGTCTGTCCTCACCTTCTCCATCATGGTCTGGTTTGGCTCGGCCACCAAGCACGACACCTGGAGGCTGCAGCGAATCGTCCGATCAGCAGAGAAGATTATTGGCTGCAACCTTCCCTCCGTTGATGAACTGTACGCTGCAAGGGCCAGGAAGCGAGCGGGCAAGATCATCTCTGACCCCTCTCACCCTGGCCACAAACTCTTTGAATCACTTCCCTCTGGAAGGCGACTCCGGTCTGTCAAAGCTGCCACAGCCAGACATAAAAACAGTTTTTCCCACGAGTAGTTGCTCTACTCAACAGCCAAAAATCTGTAGCTTCCCTTTGATCTGGTATTTTGTTGGTTCACATGCTTGACCAATGGTGTTTTATCATTAATGTTTTATTATTATTAATGTTTAGTGTTTTCTGAGTCATTCGTAACTGTCACTGTATGTCATGTTGTTACTTGTGGGCGGAGCACCAAGGCAAATTCCTTGTATGTGAATACTTGGCCAATAAACGTACTTACTTACTTACCTACTTTCGTTTAGTGATACCTTGCACTAAACCTTAATATACACAAAATGCTGGAGTAACTCAGCGGGACAGGCAGCATTTCTGGAGAGAAGGACTAGGTGATGTTTCAGGTCAAGACCCTTCTTCAGACACTTCTTGACCCAAAATGTCACCCATTCCTTCTCTCCAGAGATGCTGCCTGTCCCGCTGAGTTATTCTACTCTGGCATTTTGTGTCTATCTTCGATTTAAACCAGCATCTGCAGTTCCTTCCGACACATTTTGCACTAAACGTTATTCCCTTATCATGTGTCTATACAGTGTGAATGGCTCGATTGTAATCATGTGTTGTCTTTCCGCTGACTGAATAGCACGCAACAAAAGCTTTTTACTGGGGGCACACAAAAGGCTGGAGAAACTCAGCGGGTGCAGCAGCATCTAAGGAGCGAAGGAGATAGGCAACGTTTTGGGCCCATACCCTTCTTCAGACTGAGTTTCTGAGTTTCCCGCTGAGTTTCTCCAGCCTTTTGTGTACCCTCGATTTTCCAGCATCTGCAGTTCCTTCTTTAAAGCTTTTTACTGCATGTGACAATAAACGGAACTGAACCAAACTGAACTGAACAAGGCGCCACGTGGACACCGATCCGTCGGCCCACCGAATCCACGCCGACCAGCGATCCCCACGCACTAACATTACCCCTACACACACTAGGGGACAACTTCCAATTATACCAAGCCCACTAACCTACAAACATTAAAACTGGGCTTAAACATTGAATTTTCTCAATTCTGTTAACCCAGACTGCCCCCCTCCACCCTCCCCACCTCTCCCTCAGCCCTCGGGCCCTGCCATTCCTTCTCCATCTCCCCCCCCCCCCCCCCCCCACCCACCCACCCCAGTCGCACTAGCTTCTCATTTCCACTACCCACAAACAGCTTACAATGGCCTGTTTCCTTTATCATCGATACTTTTTTGCATATCTTTCATTCATTGTTCTTTATCTCTCCACATCACTGTCTATATCTCTCGTTTCCCTGATCCCTGACCAGTCTGAAGAAGGGTCTCGACCCGAAACGTCGCCTATCTCCTTCGCTCCTTAGATGCTGCTGCACCCGCTGAGTTTCTCCAGCTTTCTGTGTAACCCTCGATTCTCCAGCATCTGCAGTTCCTTCTTTAACAACCTACAAACCTATACGTCTTTGGAGTGTGGGAGAAAACTGGAGATGCCAGAGAAAACCTACGCAGGTCACGGTTTGAATGTACAAACCGTACAGACAGCACCCGTAGTCAGGATCGAACTCGGGTCCCTGGCGCTGTGAGACGGCAACACCACCGCTGCTCCACAGATACGTATCGTGCATTGGGATATTGGAACAAGCCCAGTGGACAATGGAGACCAGTTCTGAAAGCTTATTAGCAATGAACAGAATCCTCCCACGTTCTCCCTGTCTGAAGAAGGGTGTCGACCTGAAACGTCACCCCTCCCTTCTCTCCAGGGATGCTGCCTGTCCTGCCCGAGTTACTCCAGCATTTTGTGAATTATCTTCTGCAAAGGAACATGTTGTGCAGCTCACAATGCCTGTCACAAGCAGGAAGCTAAACCTACACACGACCCATATCCCTCCATTCCCTACATATCCAAATAAAAAGCCTCCGAGACACAGACAACACAAAAAAACAGAAATTAGACCTAAATTACACCTAAATTATACTAGACAATGAAAAGTTTTAAAAAACTGTGCAGAAATAAGATAGTGCAGAACGCAAATAAGATATTAGGGGCGGCACTGTGGAGCAGAGGTAGAGTTGCTGCCTCACAGCGCCAGGGACCCGGGTTCGATCCCGACTACAGGTGCTTGTCCGTACGGAGTTCGTACGTTCTTCCCGTGATCGCCAACACATGGCTTGGAAAGAGTGGATGTGGAGAGGATGTTTCCACCAGTGGGCGAGTCTAAAGCCGAGGAATTATAGGACGTTCTTTCAGGAAGGAGATGAGGAGGGATTTCTTTAGTCAGGGGGTGGTGAATCTGTGGAATTCATTGCCACAGAAGGCTGTGGAGGCCAAGTCAGTGGATATATTTAAGGCACAGATAGATAGATTGTTGATTAGTGGAGGTTATGGAGGACACATTAGTTCAGTTTAGTTTAGTTTATTGTCACGTGTACCGAGGTACAGTGAAAAGCTTGTGTTGCGTGCTAACCAGCCAGCAGAAAGACAATATATGATTACAATTGAACCTTTCACAGTGCACAGATATATGATAAGAGAATAACATTAAATGCAAGGTGAAGCCAGTGAGCTCAACACTGCTCTCTAGTTGTTGGTAACAGCTGGGAAGAAACTATCCCTGAATCTGGAGGCGTGCTCTTTCACACTTCTGTACCTTTTGCCTGATGGGAGAGGGGAGAAGAGGGAATGGTCAGGGTGCGACTCGTCCTTGATGATGCTGCTGGCCTTGCCGATGTGTAGATGGAGTCAATGGAAGGGAGGTTGGTTTGTGTGACGGTCTGGGCTGCGTCCACAATTCTCTGCAATTTATTTCGGTCCTGGATGGAGCTGTTCCCAGAACAAGCTACGATGCATCCCGATAAAATGCTTTTTGTGGCGCATCCGTAGAAGTTGGTGAGAGTTTTTGGGGATATGCCAAACTTCCTAAGCCTTCAAAGGAAGTACAGGCGTCGGTGTAACTTTCTTGGTCGTTGCTTCAATAACATCAGATTGAATTGTAGAGGTAGCAAGCCACCCCCCAGCTCAGACCTATCTCCAGTAGCTCCCCCCCCCCCACCCCCTCACCCCCACCCCCACTCCGCCAAACTCCACCTGATCACCAATCAAAATAAGAAAAATATGTTTTTCAAGACACCGTGTCAAGGTGGTTTTTTGGGTGAGAACCTTTATTGATAAAACCACTGCAGCTGAAGGACAGAAATACCTCCAAATAGTAACAACATTAGATTGAGCGAGCAGATACCAATGGTACACAAGCACGCATGCACGATCGCACGCATGTACCGTGCATTGACAAGCATACGCACACGCACTTCTACACGCACTCAAACATGCATGGGCATCAGCAAACATATGCACATGTGTGTATGCACACAGATGCTCACACATGCATGGGCATTAACTAACATATTCACATGCATGTATACACACACGCACACAAGTATTGCACGTTAACAAATTTGAACATGCATGACTGCACACACACACACACGCAAACACACACATCCATTGCATTAACTGTTCCCCAGTAAGGTTCCCTTCACTGTAATGAGAACAGGGGGGCATCTTGCTCCTTATGCCCCTGTCCCACTTAGGAAACCTGAAAGGAAACCTCTGGAGACTTTGCGCCCCACCCAAGGTTTCCGTGCGGTTCCCGGAGGTTTTTGTCCTCCGGCAACCACCTTCAACTAGCATCGCAACCAGCTTCGACTAAAAAATTACCGATTTTTAAAACGGAAACCACTTTCGACCATTAGGGAGACTGACAAAAACCTCCGGGAACCGCACGGAAACCTTGGGTGGGACGCAAAGTCTCCAGAGGTTTCTGTTCAGGTTTCCTAAGTGGGACAGGGGGCATGAAACACAACATGTGAAGGATGACTGTGTCTTGGCGTGCGAAGTCCTTCCACAACCACCAAGTGTGACCTTCAGATCGTGGTGTTGTGGTGCAGTCGCAGGCCCGAGCTCTGAAGCCGCATCCTGACTAAACAAACAACAAAATGTTCCAAGGGAAGAAGGTTGTCAAACCCCCAACAACACCTCCTTTGGCTGAAGGCCAGACACCTTTGTTCATCTATCACACTGCTCGTGACATAGAGGCATAGACTGGTACAGTGTGGAAACAGGCCCTTCGGCCCCACATGCCCTCCCCGCCCAACGTGTCCCAGCCACACTAGTCCCACTTGCCTGCATTTGGCCCTCCAAACCCGCGCCATCACTGACTGATGCATATAGAACTATAGCTCTCATTCCCCTTTCCCCCAACTCTCAGTCTGCCAAAGTCTAATTTACAGAATTCCCCTTTGATGGTTTGCTTATTGCAGCAGGCACTATAGGAATTTTCCTTCTTCCCAAATGGTCTTGTAACAAATACACATCATGCATCTCCGAAAGGCACAGCAGAGTAAACTAGCCCGATTACACACCATTACAGAGAAGCAAATGTCCTGTTACCCTTTCCACCTTATATTATTGATTTTACAATTGCCATTTGTCCTTTGGCAGCAGAGAACAGAATCTGACTAAAGTATGTGGGAAAGAACTGCAGATGCTGGTTTAAATCGAAGGTAGACACAAAATGCTGGAGTAACTCAGCGGGACAGGCAGCAGCTCTGGAGAGAAGGAACGGGCGACAGTTCGGGTCAAGAAGTCCAGACCAGTCTGAAGAAGGGTCTTGACCCGAAAAGTCACCCATTCCTTCTCCCCAGAGATGCTGCCTGTCCCGCTGAGTTACTCCAGCATTTTGTGTATAAATGCAAATTGGGAGACCCTTCATCAGACTGAAGAGCGGTCTCGACCCAAAACGGCACCCATTCCTTCTGACTAAAGTGGACTGCAGTGAATGTCGGTTGCACCTGCTCAGTTTCAATCTCAGAATTATTCTAACACATGAAGAGGAATTTAAGCATTTTTAAGCACCTAGCCCTATCCCTTGCTGCCTTCTTGAAGCTTTGCTATTTATTTTTTGACAGTACTGAATCGTACTTTTGGATTGCTATTCTCATATTCCCTTGTTCTTCTACGTTTGGCTTTCAA
>OY740817.1:4147319-4167319 GCA_963514005.1 Raja brachyura
TCTATCAACAAACTTTTAAAGAGCAAACTGCGCCAATCCCACATATCCGTCCGTTCTAAACCGAAGATAGACACAATAAAGCTGGAGCAACCCAGTGGGCCAGGCAGCATCACTGGAGAAAATGAAATAGGTGACGTTTCGGGTCGAGACCCTTCTCACTGAGAGTCTGGAGAAAGGGAAATGGTGATATGGAGAGATATAGAACAAATGAATTAATGATTGCCCAGTGATCCAGTGCCTTGCTCCCATTGATCAGTGGATGCCAGTGCCCACTGGTCCCTGTGTTCAATAGATGCCAGTGTAAGATCCAGTGGACCCAGTGCTCAATGGCCCAGGACCAAATGGTCCCAGTGCTCATTGGATGCCAGTGCCCAGTGTTACAGGTACAGTGTCCAGTGGGTGCCAGATCCAGTAGTCCCAGTGCCGAGTGATTCCAGTGAATCCAGTGTTCGGCAAGTGCCAGTGTCCAGTGCATTCTAGTGCTCGACGACTCTCAGTGCCCTGCAAGGAGCTGGCAAACTAAGTCAGAAGCTCCAGATTGAATACCTTCTCCACCTTCACCCAAAGCAGCAATTGGCACACCTAGATCCTGTTCACCTCTTCCCTGTTAACCAAGGGAATGCTGCTCTGTCTGACGTCCCATCTATCAGGTGTGATGTTAAACCAACCACGACCATACAGGCGACCGCTGGTTTCCTGACTGATTCCTGGGATGGCAGGACTGTCTTATGAACAAAGACTGCATAGACTCGGTTTATACTCTCTAGAATTTAGGAGATTGAGAGGGGATCTTATAGAAACTTACAAAATTCTTAAGGGGTTGGACAGGTTAGATGCAGGAAGATTGTTCCCGATGTTGGGGAGGTCCAGGACAAGGGGTCAGAGCTTAAGGATAAGGGGGAAATCCTTTAGGACCGAGATGAGAAGGAATTTTTTCACACAGAGAGTGGTGGGTCTCTGGAACTCTCTGCCACAGAGGGTAGTTGAGGTCATTTCATTGGCTATATTTAAGAGGGAGTTAGATGTGGCCCTTGTGGCTAAGGGGATCAGAGGGTATGGAGAGAAGGCAGGTACGGGATACTGAGTTGGATGATCAGCCATGATCATATTGAATGGTGGTGCAGGCTCGAAGGGCCGAATGGCCTACTCCTGCACCTAATTTCTATGTTTCTATGTTTCTATGTCGCAGGTGACCTCTCATGACCATAGGAGACTCACGACCATACAGCCTGTGCGGTCGTGAGAGGTCTCCTATGGTTGTGAGAAGTCTCCAAAGAGTCGTAGCGTCTTTCTGGTCGCCGCTGAATTTTCAACATGTTGAAAATTTCGGCGACCGATCACGGCTGCCGGCAGTCGCCTGTGAAGGTCGCGGAAGTGGGACAGGCGTCTTTACAGACAATGAGGAAGGCTGCAAAAGTATACAGCGGGATATCTGTCACCTTTAGAAATGAGCGGGGAAACAGCTAATGGAGTTTAATCAGAGAATGTAGCAGCTGGGCTTGTACACTCTGGAGTTTAGAAGGATGAGAGGGGATCTCATTGACACATATAAGATTGTTAAGGGCTTGGACACACTAGAGGCAGGAAACATGTTCCCGATGCTGGGGGAGTCCCGAACCAGGGGCCACACACAGTTTAAGAATAAGGGGTAAGCCATTTAGAACGGAGACGAGGAAACACTTTTTCTCACAGAGAGTGGTGAGTCTGTGGAATTCTCTGCCTCAGTGGGCGGTGGAGACAGGGTCTCGGGATGCTTTCAAGAGAGAGCTAGATAGGGCTCTTAAAAATAGCGGAGTCAGGGGATATGGGGAGAAGGCAGGAACGGGGTACTGATTGGGGAAGATCAGCCATGATCACAGTGAATGGCGATGCTGGCTCGAAGGGCCGAATGGCCTACTCCTGCACCTATTGTCTATTGTCTATTGAACACATGCAAGGTGTGAATGTGTAAAAGTAAAGTGGATAGGTATATAGACGGGAAGGGAATGGAGGGGTATGGTCTGAGTGCAGGTAGATGGGACTAGGGGAAAATGAATGGTCGGCACGGACTGGAAGGGCCGAGAAGGCCTGTTTCCGTGCTGTAATTGTTATATGGTTATATGGTAAGGTGTTGCAATTCCTTCCATCTCCTTTGGATTATAGACTTTAGAGAAACAGCGCAGAAACAGGCCTTTCAGCCCATCGAGTCCGTGCCGACCAGCGATCCCCGTACACTAGCACTATCCTACACACACTAGGGCCAATTTAGAATTTGACCAAAGCCAATTAACCTACGAACCTGCACGTCTTTGGAGTGTGGGAGGTAACCGGAGCAGCCAGAGAAAACCCGCGCAAGTCACGGCGAGAACGTGCAAACTCCGCACGGCCAGTTCCCGAGGTCAGGGTCGAACCCGAGTCTCTGGCGCTGTGAGGCAGCAACTCTACCGTTGCGTCACCATCCGTGCTGAGGAAAGACATTCTTGCCATAGAGGGAGTACAGAGAAGGTTCACCAGACTGATTCCTGGGATGTCAGGACTTTCATATGAAGAAAGACTGGACAGACTCGCCTTGTACTCGCTGGAATTTAGAAGAATGAGGGGGGATCTTATAGAACCGTACAAAATTATTAATGGTTACACAAAAAGCTGGAGAAACTCAGCTGGTGCAGCAGCATCTAAGGAGCGAAGGAGATAGGCGACCCCAACATTCTTAAGGGGTTGGACAGGCTAGATGCAGGAAGATTGTTCCTGATGTTGGGGAAGTCCAGAACAAGGGGTCACAGTTTAAGGATAAGGGGGAAGTCTTTTAGGACCGAGATGAGAAAAACATTTTTCACACAGAGAGTGGTGAATCTGTGGAATTCTCTGCCACAGAAGGTAGTTGAGGCCAGTTCATTAGCTGTATTTAAGAGGGAGTTAGATGTGGCTAAAGGGATCAGGGGGTATGGAGAGAAGGCAGGTACAGGATACTGAGTTGGATGATCAGCCATGATCATATTGAATGGCGGTGCTGGCTCGAAGGGCCGAATGGCCTACTCCTGCACGTATTTTCTATGTTTCTATGTTTCTATGTGCTGACCCTCTCTTATTGATGTTTCTTGTTCTTGCTCACAGTTCAGCTCCAGCCACCGAGGAACTTGACAGTGGTGAACAACACCGACACTATGACAGTACTCTCCTGGCAGACAGACTACGAGACACGTCTATCTGATCTAATAGAGTTTGAGGTTCGGTACAAACTTGAGAATGACCAATGGAAGGTATGTCTGACTTCTGCTCCACACCCGTGTTCCCCTGTAAAACAACCCCTGGGCACAAACGCAGATGGGTGGGCATGCAAGTTTGCAAACAACACCAAAACTAATGGGTTTGCTGTGGGGAAGACTGCCAAAGGGCACAGAAGGACATACTGTAGATTAACTACAGAATTGGGCTAAGAAATGGCAGAAGGAGTTCAATCTGATGTTTTTTTAGTTGAGAGACACAGGCCCTTCGGCCCATCGAGTCCACGGCGGCCAGTGATCCCCGCACACTGACACTATCCTACACACACTAGGGACAATTTTACAAGCCAATTAACCTACAAACCTCTACGGTGCAGGCTCGAAGGGCCCAATGGGGTCCAGAACCAGAGGCCACAGTTTAAGAATAAGGGGTAAGCCATTTCGAACGGAGACGAGGAAACACTTTTTCTCACAGTGAGTGGTGAGTCTGTGGAATTCTCTGCCTCAGAGGTTGGTGGAGGCCGGTTCTCTGGATGCTTTCAAGAGAGAGCTAGATAGGGCTCTTAAAGATAGCGGAGTCAGGGGTTTATGGGGAGAAGGCAGGAACGGGATACTGATTGGGGATGATCAGCCATGATCGCATTGAATGGCGGTGCTGGCTCAAAGGGCCGAATGGCCTACTCCTGCACCTATTGTCTATTGTCTATTGTCTCTAAATTAACAAACAAAACTACCCACTCTGGCAAGCTCTGACCTGTCAAACCCTACGATTCCAGACTGCGCAGACACACCAGTTTCAGCAAAAGGAACACAGGATACGGATTGACTCGACCAACGTAAAACCTGACGCCATCTATGCAGCACAAATTCGTGCGATGGTCAGCGACCCGCAGGTTGATTTCTACAGAAGCACTTGGAGCAAATGGAGCAAAGTGGTGAAATGGAAAACCAAGAAATCCAAAGCTGCAGCAGGTAACGTGTACTCTTTACTTTATAGGTTTGCAGGTTAATTGTCTTGGTATAAATGTAAATTGTACAAGGTTAATTCCCAGGATGGCGGGACTGTCATATGCTGAGAGAATGGAGCAGCTGGGCTTGTACACTCTGGAGTTTAGAAGGATGAGAGAAAATCTCATTGAAACATATAAGATTGTTCAGGGTTTCGACACACTAGAGGCGGGAAACAGGTTCCCGATGTTGGGGGAGTCCAGAACCAGGGGCCACACACAGTTTAAGAATAAGGAGTAAGCCGTTTAGAACGGAGACGAGGAAACTCTTTTCCACACAGAGAATTGTGAGTCTGTGGAATTCTCTGCCTCAGAGGGCGGTGGAGGCAGGTTCTCCGGATGCTTTCAAGCGAGAGCTAGATAGGTCTCTTAAAAATAGCGGAGTCAGGGGATATGGGGAGAAGGCAGGAACGGGGTACTGATTGGGCATGATCAGCCATGATCATGTTGAATGGCAGTGCAGGCTCGAAGGGCCGAATGGCCTACTCCTGCACCAACTTTCTATGTTTCTACGTTTCCTCCCACACTCCAAAGATACTAATTGGCTTGGTATAACTTTAAAATGACCTTAGTGTGTATAAGATAGTGTTAGTATGCGGGGTTCGCCAGTCGGCACGGACTCGGTGGGCCGAAGGGCCTGTTTTCGCGATATATCTCTAAACTAAACTAAAGGCAACTCAAGTTCACCTTTGGCAACATTTACGATCCTAAACAGATGGGGTGGCACGCAGTGGTGCAGCAGGTGGAGCTGCTGCCTCACAGCACCAGAGACCAGGGTTCGATCCCGACCTCGGGTGCTGTCCGTGTGTGGAGTTTGCCAGTTCTCCCCGTGACTGCGTGGGTTTACTCCGGGTGCTCCGGTTTCCTCCCACACCCCAAAGACGTGCTGGTCTGGAGGTTAATTGGGCCCTCTGTAAATTACCCCTCGTATGTAGGGAGCGGATGAGAAAGTGGGATAACATAGAACTAGTGCGTCGGAAGGAACTGCAGGTTTACATCGAAGATTGACCACAAAATGCTGGAGTAACTCAGCGGGACCGGCAGCAATTCTGGATCGAGAGATGCTGCCTGTCCCGCTGAGTTACTCCAGCATTTTGTGTTTAACTTCAATGGAACTCGTTCAAATAAGTGATCAATGGTCGGCATGAACTCAGTGGGCCGAAGGGCCTGTTTCCATGCTGTATCTTTCACTAAGTCAATACTCTTTTTATTTGCATTGATATGCAAATAGTCAACAAAATAGAGAGAGTACAGAGGAGATTTACTAGAATGTTGCCTGGGTTCCAGCAACTAAGTTACAGAGAAAGGATGAACAAGTTAGGTCTTTATTCTTTGGAGCGCAGAAGGTTAAGGGGGGACTTGATTGAGGTCTTTAAAATGATGAAAGGGATAGACAGAGTTGACATGGATAAGCTTTTCCCATTGAGGGTAGGAAAGATTCAAACAAGAGGGCATGACATGAGAATTAAGGGACAGAAGTTTAGGGGTAACATGAGGGGGAACTTCTTTACTCAGAGAGTGGTGGCTGTGTGGAATGATCTTCCAGCAGAAGTGGTGGAGGCAGGATCGATTTTAACATTTAAAAGTAAAGTGGATAGGTATATGGACGGGAAGGGAATGGAGGGGTATGGTCTGAGTGCAGGTAGATGGGACCAGGGGGAAATAAATGGTCGGCACGGACTGGAAGGGCCGAGAAGGTCTGGTTCCGTGCTGTAATTGTTATATGGTTATATGGTTATATGATATCTGACATTAGTTTAGATGGGCCATCTTGGCCAGGATGGACCAATTGGGCCGAAGGGCCTGTTTCCATGCTGTGTGACTATCTCCTTAGATAAGTGTATTAGCTGCAGTTTACACTTGTAATAAATGTAAAAGTTTGTTTAAAAAGTAACACTGAATTGAACTTTTGTCCCACTTTTTTCCCCCAGATCAACAGGAAAACACCGTCTTATCAATCTCTCTCTCATTGGGTGGGATCCTGTTAGTGGTTGCCGTTCTGGTCATTATGCAGCTCACAAGAAAGAGGTAAGATGATTCTCGAAGATTCCAGGTCAGCTCGGGCAGATAATAAATTACTTGAAGTTGTTTTGATGCTGAGATTTCCTGTTTGCTTCCAGTCTCAATACCTCCACCCCCGACAACCTCCCCGCAGTGCTATATTGTGTTTGAGTCATAGAGTCGTGGTGTGATAGAGGTCACAGCCTCAGAATTAAAGGACGTTCTTTTAGGAAGGAGATGAGGAGGAATTTCTTTAACCTGTGGAATTCTTTGGATGATCCTAGCCATGATCATATTGAATGGCGGTGCTGGCTAGAGCGGTCAAATGGCCTACCCCTGCACCTATTTTCTATGTTTCTTTGCTTCCATGTTTTTTACACCTTACCCTTCCATATCTCTCGTTTCCCTCTCCCCTGACCCAGTCTGACGAAGGGTCTCGACCCGAAACGTCACCCATTCTTTCTCTCCAGAGATGCTGCCCGTCCCACTGAGTTCAGGGCCTGTCCCACGTCATTTGAACAAGTTAGGTCTTTATTCTTTGGAGCGCAGAAGGTTAAGGGGGGACTTGATTGAGGTCTTTAAAATGATGAAAGGGATAGACGTGGATAAGCTTTTCCCATTGAGCGTAGGGAAGATTCAAACAAGAGAATTAAGGGGCAGAAGTTTAGGGGTAACATGAGGGGGAACTTCTGTACTCAGAGAGTGGTAGTG
Organism: Raja brachyura; assembly: GCA_963514005.1. Next base: position 4,154,242 of record OY740817.1, read on the forward strand.
GTGTGGAATGAGCTTCCTGCAGAAGTGGTGGAGGCAGGATCGATTTTACCATTTAAAAGTAAAGTGGATAGGTATATGGAAGGGAATAGAATGGAGGGGTATGGTCTGAGTGCAGGTAGATGGGACTAGGGGAAAATAAATGGTCGGCACGGACTGGAAGGGCCGAGAAGGCCTGTTTCCGTGCTGTAATTGTTATATGGTTATATGGTTATTTGCGCATAATTTACGTGACATAATTTACGCATCACGACACACGACACGTGATGCGTGCATGGTGCGTGATGACATAAGCTGTGACGCACAGCCGCTAGCGGCGTTGCAGGATTTTGTGACGTACAAAATCATTGCGCGCCATTTGCGTGACGCTTTTTGTGTCTATGCCTCTTTCTCTGTTGCTCATCTCTTTCGCCCGTTGTTCTAACGAGGTTTGATTGTCCTTAGATCCCAACTGAAGGCACTCTACGGGCTCCCCATTCCCGATCCAAGCAAATTCTTTTATGAGCTGAACTCGACCTACGGAGGCAACTTTCAGGTAAGTGAGAAATGTGGCTCCACTGTTCGTTAGCCGAAGACACTCTCCCTCTCCACCTGCGCTGGATTATAGAGCTCGTAGAGTCATGGGCGGCACGGTGGCGCAGCGGTAAAGTTACTGGACCAGACTGATTCCTGGGATGTCAGGACTTTCATATAAGGAGAGACTGGATAGACTCGGCTTGTACTCGTTGGAATTTAGAAGATTGAGGGGGGATCTTATAGAAACTTACAAAATTCTTAAGGAGTTGGACAAGCTAGATGCTGGAAGATTGTTCCCAATGTTGGGGGAGTCCAGAACAAGGGGTCACAGTCTAAGGATAAGGGGGAATTCCTTTAGGACCGAGATGAGGAAAACATTCTTTACACAGAGAGTGGTGAATCTGTGGAATTCTCTGCCACAGAAGGTAGTTGAGGCCAGTTCATTGGCTATATTTAAGAGGGCATTAGATGTGGCACTTGTGGCTAAAGGGATCAGGGGGTATGGAGAGAAGGCAGGTACGGGATACTGAGTTGGATGATCAGCCATGATCACATTGAATGGCGGTGCAGGCTCGAAGGGCCGAATGGCCTACTCCTGCACCTATTTTTCTATGTTTCTATGTTACATCAGAGGCCCAGGTTCGATCCTGACCACGACTGCTGTCTGTACAGAGTTTGTACGTTCTCCCCGTGACCTGCGTGGCTTTTCTGCGGGAGCTCCAGTTTCCTCCCACACTCCAAAGACGTGCAGGTTTGTAGGTTAATTGGCCTCCAACGCTTAGGATATAACTAGTGTACAGGCGATCATTGGTCGGCGTGGACTTGGTGGGCTGAAGGGCCTGTTTCCATGCTTTATCCATAAACTAAACTGAGCTGAACCAAACTAAATTAGACCCATGTTCAATCCTGACCTCGGGCGCCATCTATGCGGAGTTTGCACGTTCTCCCCGTGACCACGAGGGTTCCCTCCAGGTGCCCCGGTCTCCCCCCGCATCCCAAAGACGTGCGTGTTTGTAGGTTAATTGGCCATCTGTAAATCACTGCTTCTTCCTCTTCTTGGGTGTGGCGTGCACAGCCTAAAGTTGTGGAACAACTTGTTCTATTTGATCTTATTTGATTGTGCACGCCGGGTTGATTGCATTCGTCGAAACAGGGCGGACCACGTGAAGGCTGCAATCTCCCACCCCCAAACTACTGCTGGTGTGCATGTAGTGGGTGGGAAAAATGGGATAACATTATCACCCGGAGAAAACCCACACAGGTCACGGCGGAGAGAGTACAAACTCTACAGACAAGCACCCGGAGTCGGGATCGAACCCGGGTCTCTGGTGCTGTGAGGCAGAAACTCTACCGCTGTGCCACCGTGCCGCACAATTTGCTGTGCGTATCGGCGGTGGCTGGTGGGTGCCGAGCCAAGTAGTGTCATTTTTTTTAATATATTAATACTTTTATTCAGAAAATAAAAACAAGCGTACAGAGTATTAACACGATCAAAAGCTGCCTACATTGAGTTTACAAACAAACGGTCATCAAATTCATCTAACGCCAACTTTATGAACAAAACACACGACCTCCCATGGCGACCAGCGTTCACGGAAGGCCTCCAAAGTCCCTGTGGACACCGTGTGTGTGTTCCCTCTCCAGGGACACGCGGGCACGAACATCGGCCCGGAAAAGGTGCAGGCGGTCAACCCCAGTGCGGCCGTCGACTGCCCGCTGCCTGGACCCGCGAATGGTCACCTTGGCCAGTCCCAGGAGCAGACGGACAGTGAGACTCCCCCCCCCCCCCCCCCCCCCCCCCACCCCTCTCCACTCTGCACAGGGTGCCCAAATATCAGGTGCGTAGTCCCAAATGCCCAGGTAAACGTTCGACTTTGGCTAGTATTCTCAGTCGAGAGAAAGCAAGCTGCCAAAGACTGTGTGAGGTTGCAACTGAAATCTGACCTTTATGCCAAGCTGCCACAGGAGAAGTGGAGTGAGTCATTGGTGAAAGAGAGAGCCGTTACAAGATTGAAACCACAGCAGTTTCAGAAAGGATATATCAGTTTGATGAGCTAGTACGTGAAGCCTACTTTCAAAATATTAATGTGTATTTCTTTCCTCTTTTTTTATGACTGTTTGGTTTTGTGGGTTTTTCAAAGTTGTGCAAAGTCACATCTGTACATGCCCGTCGATGTGTGTTTGTGTGTGTGCGTGCGTGCGTGTGCGTGTGCGTGTGCGTGTGTGTCCACGCATGTTTGCTGGCGCAGTGTTGATTTTAGTTTCGTTTGGAGCTGCAGCGTGGAAACAGGACCTTCGGCCCAACGAGTCCACGCTGGCCATCGATGACCCCGTTCACACCTGTTCCATGCTGTCCCACTTTCTCATCCGCTACCTGCACGGCAGGGGAAATTTACAGAGGGCCAATTAACCTACAAACCTGCATGTACTTTGAGATGTGGGAGGAAACCGGAGCACCCTGCATTTGTACGTGTTTACATGCATGCACACATACATGTGATCAGCATGTATTGGGCTGCATGTGCATGTGTGCATGGTTGCTTGCTATGTGTATGCATGTATATATGTATGTCTCTCTGTGTGTATGTGAGTGTATTTCTGTGCATGTGTGTCTGTGTCTGAGAATGAATTTCTTTAGTCAGAGGGTGGGAATTCATTGCCACAGAAAGCTGTCAGTGGATATTTTTTAAGACAGAAATAGACAGATTCTTGACTAGTACGGGTGTCAGGGGTTATGGGGAGAAGGCAGGAGAATGGGGTTAGGAGGGAGAGATAGATCAGCCATGATTGAATGGCGGAGTAGACTTGATGGGCCGAATGGCCTAATTCTTCTCCTATCACTTATGACACCCTCCCACACTCCGTCCATCACCCCTCCCCCTCCATATTATATGTGTGTATGCACATATATACACGCATACACATAGCAAGCAATCATGTCCACATGCACATGCGGCCCAATACATGGTGATCACATGTATGTGCCAGGGCTGCCAACTCTCACGCATTGAGCGTTGAGCGTGAGACACGCATTTCGACAAATTCTCACGCTCTCACGCTGATCCCAAATTTCTCACGCTCTGTCGTGAGACATTCTCCCTCTCCCTCCAACCACCCCCCCCCCCCCCCCCCCCCCCCTCCATCACAGACATCACCCGTAGTCAGGATCGAACCCGGGTCCTTGGAGCTGTAAGGCAGCAACTCTACCGCTGCGCCACCGCTGCCGATTTGACTGAACCGCATGCAGAACGAAGCTTTAAACTGTACCTCGTTACACGTGACACCAATAAACCGAAACCTAAACCAAAACTGTTTCCTTTCTGTTGTGAAATGTGCCTCTCTCGTGCTTAAATTCCGTCTCCCCCCCCCCCTTTGTTGTTTCTGCAGCGGTGGCTGGGGACGCGGTTCCCCGCTTCTTTCAGCAGCACCGAGGACCTGGCCATGGAAATATCTTCGGTGGAGATTTCGGAAATGAAGGACACGCAGTCGTGCGAGCAGAATGCCGCCTGGGATAGCAGCGGCTTCAGGAGCACCGGTGACTCATCCACGTCCAGCTTCGCCAACCAGGGCTACTTCTTGTTCGACTGCTCCAAAGCCAGCGACGCGTACCCTTGCAAGATCTACTTCAGCAACAACCCGGCCAGCCGGCGGGAGGGGAGCGAGGGAAGCCGGTCCTACCGTTGCCTCACCTCCTCCGACGACTCTCTCTACGACAGCAGCTTCTCGCCGGACTCTCCTGCGGGGAAGAAGGGGTTCGACTTGGATGGAGAAGACCCAGGGCCCCACGACGCTGGAGAAACCTCAGAGGAGGAAATAGACGGTCCACCAAGAGAACATGGGGGTCCGGGAGACCTACTGTACCCTGGTAATCCAGCAAGCCTGGGCAACCCGCCAAAGGAGACCAATTGTCCTTTCGAGGGGCTCTTCCAATTCCCAACCCTCGAGTCCTCGGCTTGCTTCTTTGACCCCCACCTCTCATTGGCGGGCATGGAGGATGAAGGCGCCCACAGACTCGCATCTGACGGCTTGACCTTGGACAAGGTTCCAACAGACACTCCCTCATCTCAGGACCTTTTCTCTCAGCAATTCCCCGGCGTATATAAGACCAAGTCCCTGAACCTGACGGTGGAAGCTGACCCCTATCTCTCTCTCAAGCAAGTTCACAGCAAATACAATAGCCAGTCGATATAGAGTCATAGAGTGAGAATACAGCGCGGAAACAGGCCCTTCGGCCCAACTTGCCCACACTGGCCAACATGTCCCGGCTACGCTAGTCCCACCTGCCCGTGTTTGGTTCATATTCCTCCAAACCATCCATGTCCCTGTCTAATTGTTTCTTAAACGCTGGGATAGTCCCTGCCTCAACTACCTCCTCTGGCAGCTCGTTCCATACACCCACCACCTTCTGTGTGAAAAGGTTACTCCCTCAGATTCCTATTACATTTTTTCCCCTCCACCTTAAACCTATGTCCTCTAGTCCTCGATTCACCTACTCTGGGCAAGAGACTCTGTGCGTCCGCCCGATCTATTCCTCTCATGATTTTATACACCTCTATATAGGTATGTTACAATACCTACCTTTAGCGGTGCTGCAGTTCTGCCGCTCCCCGTGTGCGTGACTTTGGCGCCGTTCAGAGGGGGGCGGGTTTAAAGTGCCGTTTTTCCCTAGACAGTCCAAATCAATCCATGTCGGGCGATTTCGTCGCTAAAGAGAATTCGCTCCGACATTTCATTCATGAAGCTATTTTTAAATTACGCTAGATTATTTATTAACTAGAGTAGTTTGAAAATCATCTTCTAAAGCTCTGAACGCCGACAGCGGAACGGACCTAACGTAGGGGAGAAAATATTATTTTTACATTAAAACTTGTTTTTTAGGAAGGCTTTAATCACATTTTCATGTTGCAAAAAGGGGACAAAAAAAAATGTATGAACCGGCTGTATTTTTCCTGCCGACTTCACCGCAAACCGCAACGTTCTAATCCACCGCATTCCACTAAAACCCACTCGCTAGTTGATTTAAATGGCCATTAATTTACAGGCATTAAACACTAAATTCGTTCCATTTGGCCTATAAATTCATGAAAATGAGATTTAGAAATCCTGTTATATTGTGGATTATTGTGTGAATGTTATTTGGACACTTAGGCAATTTAAAAAATATATATTTTCTTAAGAAATGGATAGATGTTTAGATCTAGCAATTGAATTTTGTAATTAGCTAACTAATTAGATAACTAATTATATGCTTTAATTTCAGGCCATCCAAGTAAGATTGTTTCATATTTGTTTAAGAACGCTTCAATCTATAATAACTGAAAATTTCATTGAGTTCTCTTAATTATTAAGAAAGTTATGGGCTTTTAACTGTCCTTGATCACAGCTTTTGAGTTAAGTCAATGGAAAGGCAATGGGGAACAAGATGCTAATTTCTGAGTATGAAAATGGCCATAACTTTCTTAATACTGAAGATATGAAAGTGAATTAGGTGTCAAATTAAACTTATTTTTGTGCTTTATCTGATGGGATAAATTGCAGACTTGATTTTTAAAATCTCTAAATTTTGTATCATTGCTACATAAGCCATAAGATCGCTACATAAGCCATTGCAACATAAGATCCCCCCCCTCATCCTCCCCCTCATGCGCTCCAAGGAATAGAGTCCCAGCCTGCTCAACCTCTCCCTGTAGCTCACACCCACTAATCCTGGCAACATCCTTGTAAGTCTTCACTGCACCCGTTCCAATGTAGGAAACAAGTGAATCAAGGAATGGCTCCTGTGGTTTCTGGTGTGAAGATCTATCCATGTAGAAGTTTCATGTTGAGGTCATCTCCTGCAGGCCCTTTCCTCTGCTATTGAAGTAAGGTCTTTAACACAATCAATCATAACAAGGTTCCCAACCCAAAACTTCACCCATCCATGTTCTCCAGAGATGCTGCCTGACCCGCTGACTTACTCCAGCACCTTGTGTCACTGAGGGCGGTGGAGGCCGGTTCTCTAGATACATTCAAGAGGGAGCTGGATAGGGCTCTTAAAGATAGCGGAGTCAGGGGATATGGGGAGAAGGCAGGAACAGGGTACTGATTGGGAATGATCAGCCATTATCACATTGAATGGCAGTGTTGGCTCGAAGGGCCGAATGGCCTACTCCTGCACCTATTGTCTATTGTTACTCCAGCACTTTGTGTCTGAAGAAGGGTCCCGACCTGAAACGTCCCCCGTCCATGTTCTCCACAGACGCTGCCTGACCCGCTGAGTTACTCCAGCACTCTGTGAAACGTCCCCCATCCATGTTCTCCACAGACGCTGCCTGACCCGCTGAGTTACTCCAGCACTCTGTGAAACGTCCCCCATCCATGTTCTCCACACACGCTGCCTGACCCGCCGAGTTACTCCAGCACTTGGGTCATTGTTTAATGCACTTCCTTCTGTGTTTCTCGTCTGTTTAGTTTAGTTTAGTTTATCATTCTTACGGGTACACGACAAGTGTATGTTGCATCGCGTACCTCACTTTACCCCGGATGGAGAGAGAGAGAGAGAGAGAGAATTAAGACTCCATCATCATTAACCGACAGAAGATATATTTAAACTGGACGTCGAGGAGGAACTAAATGTCCTCGGTGAAGATCTTGTGCTTCTTCATCGAGTTTGTGAACAGTCTCTTTCTTGCTGCTCCTAACAAATCGGACTGGAAAAATTAAGGGATGCCTCGCTCCTTCCTCCAAGCCAAGGAATTAAGCTGCCGGGCTTGGGGGAGGATGCAGTCGGCCGATGTGTAACCCTGGGCGGATTGATCATCGATCACTGGTTTATGAAGGATAAAGCGAATGAACCAATTTTAAATGATATATGTTGCAACTACCATGGTTTCAGAGCCACGGGGCGGAAACAGGCCAAACTTGCCCATGTTGGCCAAGAAGACACACCTAAGCTGGTCCCATCTGCCCATGTTTAGCCCGTAACCTTCGGAACATTTCCTGACCCCACGTGGGCCAGGAAGAAACTCTAGCTTGAGGGGGGAAGGTCCCCGTCGAGCCAAAGCCGCCATTAATCGTCAACCAGAGGCCAGATCGACCCGGGATTGAATCCCCGTAACTATGGGCCAATCCCTTGACAACGGGACATGGGGGCAAGGGCCGAAGGTCGGCCAGGTCAAGGGAAGATCATCAGGAGATGATCATACAAAGACCTGTGTAGCTCAAGGCTCTACCCTGGTCCAAATGAGAGCCGGTGGTGTCCGTAAAGAACTTGTTACGAATAAACATATTGCTGAAAATGTATGGCGATTATGCATTAAATGTGTTCGTCCAATACCAAGCGTGAACTTCAGACAGGAGGCATTATAAGACAGACACAAAATGCTGGAGTAACTCAGCGGGACAGGCAGCAATGGGTTGCATTTCGGCTCAAGACCCTTCTTCAGACTCTGAAAAACGCCACCCATTCCTTCTCTCCAGAGATGCTGCCTGTCCCGCTGAGTTACTCCAGCATTTTGCGTCTATCTTCGGTTTAAACCAGCATCTGCAGTTCCTACCCATTTTGCCTGAAAATGCAATGCTGGATTATTTAACACAATATGTAGCACAAAATACTTTTGAAAATAAATTGTGTAATTTCTTGTTGTAGTTTAAGTGATTTAAGGCTCAATTGTACTTAATTATAATATGCACCGATGTACAGTGAAATTCTATGTTTTGCTTCCAGTTCAGTAAAGTATCGCTATAAGCCCAATCCTCGGTTGGTACAGTGCATAGAAATAGTCCACGGGGACCCTATGCAGGATTCAAGATTCAAGAGAGTTTATTGTCATGTGCCCCAGATAGGACAATGAAATTCTTGCTTTGCTTCAGCACAACAGAACATAGTAGGCATGAATACAGAACAGATCAGTGTGTCCATATACCATTGAATATATATATATATACACACATAAATAAGCAGATAAGGTGCAATAGGCTATCCAAGTTCAGATTTTTGTTTGAGTTGAGTTAAATAGTCTGAAGGCTGTGGGGAAGCAGCTATTCCTGAACCTGGACGTTGCAGTCTTCAGGCTCCTGTACCTTCTACCTGAGGTCAGCAGGGAGATGAGTGTGTGGCCAGGATGGTGTGGGTCCATGATGATGCTGCCAGCCTTTTTGAGGCAGCAACTGCGATAGATCCCCTCGATGGTAGGGAGGTCAGAGCCGATGATGGACTGGGCAGCGTTTTCAACTTTTTGCAGCCAGGTTTATACGTCGTGTTTTCACATTGTACTGTTTGAGGTATAAATGCATTTCAATAAACTTTAAGTCTTGTGAATTGTGAATCTCTTTGTGTCTTAACCAGTTCTTGGATAAGAGTCCTCAAGGACCAGGGTACTAATAGAGATCACACTAGATCAGGCTAGCTCAGGTCTTAGTTTTTGAGATACAATGTTGAAACAGGCCCTTCGGCCCACCGAGTCCGCGCCGACCATCGATCGTCTGTTCACTAGTTCCGTGTCATCCCAGTTTCAAATCCCACACACAAGGGGTAATTTACAGAATCCAAGATTAATCTACGAACCTGTGTTGGAAGGAACTGCAGATGCTGGTTTACACTGAAGATAGACACAAAATGCTGGAGTAACTCAGCGGGACAGGCAGCATATCTGGGGAAAAGGGAATAGGTGACGTTTCAGATGTGATGACTGTATCAGGGCTCCTACCACCTGCGCCCCATGCAGAACGCATGGACTTTATTAACTTCACCATCACTGGATCAGCTCCTGTGGATTGAAGGGTAGCTAATGTTATCCCACTTTTTAAGAAAGGAGGGAGAGAGCAAGCCGGGAAACATAGACCAGTTAGTCTGACATCGGTGGTGGGGATGATGCTGGAGTCAATTATTAAATATGTAATAGCTGTGCATTTGGATAGCAGTAACAGGATCGGTCCGAGTCAGCGTGGATTTATGAAGGGGAAACCTTGCTTGACTAATCTTCTGGAGTTTTTTGAGGATATAACAAGTAAAGTGGATAAGGGAGAGCCAGTGGATGTAGTGTATCTGGACTTTCAGAAAGTCTTTGATAAGGTCCCACACACAAGATTGTTCGCAAAATTAGACCACTTGGTGTTGGGGATGGGGTATTTACATGGATAGAAAATTGGTTGGCAGACAGGAAACAAAGAGTAGGAATTAACAGGTCCGTTTGAGAATGGCAGGCAGTGACTAGTGGGTTGCCGCAATGCTCGGTGCTGAGACCGCAGCTATTTACAATATATATTAATAATTTAAATGAAGGAATTAAAAGTAACATTAGCAAATTTGCAGATGACACAAAGCTGGATGGCAGTGTGAACTGTGCAGAGGATACAATGAGGATGCAGAGTGACTTGGACAGGTTGGGGGAGTGGGCAGATGCATGGCAGATGAAGTTTAATGTGGATAAATGTGAGGTTATCCACTTTGGTGGCAAGAACAAGAACCCAGATTAATATCTGAATTGTGTCAAATTAGGGAAAGGGGAAGTGCAACGAGCCCTGGGTGTCCTTGTACATCAGCCACTGAAAGTAAGCATGCAGGTACAGCAGGCAGTGAAGAAAGCTAATGACATGTTGGCCTTCATAATGAGAGGATTTGAGTATAGGGAGCAAAGAGGTCCTTCTGCAGTTGTACAGAGCCCTGGTGAGACCACACCTGGAGTATTGTGTGCAGTTTGAGTCTCCTAATTTGAGGAAGGACATTCTTGCTATTGAGGGAATGCAGTGTAGGTTCACCAGGTTAATTCCCGGGATGGCAGGACTGTCATATGATTAAAGAATGGAACGACTAGGCTTGTATACATTGGAATTTAGAAGGATGAGAGGGGATCTTACAGAAACATGTAAAATTATTAATGGTTTGGGCACGTTTAATGCAGGAAACATGTTCCCGATGTTGGGGGAGTCCACGACCGGGGGCCACAGTTTAAGAATAAGGGGTAGGCCATTTAAAACTGAGATGAGGAAAAACTTTTTCACCCAGAGAGTTGTGAATTTGTGGAATTCTCTGCCTCAGAAGGCAGTGGAGGCCGATTCACTGAATGCATTCAAAAGAGAGTAGGATAGAGCTCTTAGGGCTACCGGAATCAAGGAGTATGAGGAGAAGGAAGGAACGGGGTACTGATTGTGGATGATCAGCCATGATCACATTGAATGGCGGTGCTGGCTTGAAGGGCTGAATGGCCTCCTGCACCTATTTTCTATGTATCTATGTATCTAAGGGTCTATCCATGTTCTTTGGAGGTGCTGCCTGACCCGCTGAGTTACTCCAGCACTTTATGTCCTTTTGTGTATTCACCAGCATCTGTAGTTCACTATTTCTACCTCCTCTGACAGTTCTTTCCATACATCCAGCATCCTCAGAGTGCAAATCTTTCCCATCTCACCTTCTTCTTCTTTCGTGTGGCGTGCACAGCCTAAAGTTGTTGGACAACTTGTTCTATTTGACCTTCTGTTTGTGCACGTCGAGTTGATTGCATTAGTCGAACCAGGGTGGACCACGTGAAGGTTGCAATCTTCCACCCCTTCTCACCTTACCAGAGATAGGACAGGTTTGGAGGGATAAGGACCAAACACAGCCAGATGGGACTAGTGTAGCTGGGACATGTTGGCCGGTGCGGGCAAGTTGGGCCGAAGGGCCTGTTTCCACACTGTATCACCCTATCAATGACCTTAATCTTTTCCCTATGAATGTACACTAAGTGCATTGTGTGGAATGGCTTTTGAAGCACTGTTTCACCAGGCACTGCTGTGAATGGAGAATTCATGAAAAGATATCATGTAAGACTTTTCGAACAGCAGGTCCAAACAGACCACGTATTATGTGTTAAAGAAGGAACTGCAGATGCTGGAAAATCAAGGTTACACAAAAAGCTGGAGAAACTCAGCGGGTGCAGCAGCATCTATGGAGCGAAGGAGATAGGCAACGTTTCGGGCCGAAACCCTTCTTCAGACTGGGTCAGACCACGTATTAATTGGTGCGAAGATAGACACAAAATGCTGGAGTAACTCAGCGGGACAGGCAACATCTCTGGGGAGACGGAATGGACGACGTATCGGATCGAGACCCATCTTCAGACCGCTGAGTTACTCCAGCGTTTTGTGTCTATCTTCGATTTAAACCAGCATCTGCAGTTCCACCCAACACATTAATTGTTGAGAAACCTTGTCTTGCACAGCCACAGGCCACCACTAGATGGAGCATCATGTGCACCCGAATGACTACATGCCTTGGACGGAACTGCAGATGCTGGTTTACACCAAAGATAGACACAAAATGCTGGAGTAACTCAGCGGGACCGGCAGCATCTCTGGAGAGAAGGAACGGGTGATGTTTCGGGTCGAGATGCTTCTTCAGTCTGTCAGGGGCGAGAGAGAGGCACAGAGATAAGGAAGTGTCAGGTGTGAGAACGAGACATCAAAGGGGATAGAGATTAAGGACAATGTAGAATAGATCATTAGAAACATAGAAACATAGAAAATAGGTGCAGGGGGAGGCCATTCGGCCCTTCGAGCCAGCACCGCCATTCATTGTGATCATGGCTGATCGTCCCCTATCAATAACCCGTGCCTGCCTTCTCCCCATACCCCTTGACTCCACTAGCCCCTAGAGCTCTATCTAACTCTCTCTTAAATCCATCCAGTGACTTGGCCTCCACTGCCCTCTGTGGCAGGGAATTCCACAAATTCACAACTCTCTGGGTGAAAACGTTTTTTTCTCACCTCAGTCTTAAATGGCCTCCCCTTTATTCTAAGACTGTGGCCTCTGGTTCATTGTTAGCTCAGAGAAGGTGACAACGAAACATACACAGAGATAACATTTAATCAAGGGGACAGTCAGACTGGTCGGAGAACTAGGAAGGGGAAGGGATGGAGGGAGAGGGATTGCAAGGGTTACTTGAAGTTAGAGAAGTCAATATTCATACCGCTGGGGTGTAAGCTTAATGTGGTGTAAATAGCAGCTGTATAAGATGTGGATGAGGCCACATTTGGAGTATTGTGTTCAGTTCTGGGCACTATGTTACAGGAAAGATGTTGTCAAGCTGGAATAGGTGCAAAGACGATTTATGAGGATGTTGCCAGGACTCAAGGGACTGAGCTACAGGGAGAGGTTGAGCAGGCTGGGACTCTATTCCTTAGAGTGCAGGAGGATGAGGGGTGATCTTATAGAGGTGTACAAAATCATGAGAGGACTAGATCAGGTAGTCTCTTGCCCAGAGTAGGGGAATCGAGGACCAGAGGACATAGGTTTAAGGTGAAGGGGGAAAAGATTTAAAAGGAACCTGAGGGGTAACTTTTTCACACAAAGGGTGGTGGGTGTATGGAACGAGTTGCCAGAGGAGGTAGTTGAGGCTGGGACTATCACAATGTTTAATAAACATTTAGACAGGTACATGGACAAGACAGGTTTGGAGGGATATGGGCCAAATGCAGGCAGGTGGGATTAGTGTAGCTGGGACATGTTGGCCGGTGTGGGCAAGTTGGGCCGAAGGGCCTGTTTCCACGTTGTACACTCTTGTGCTTGTGATACATGTGTGGCTGCTAGTAAGAATTTCACTGCGTA